>JAYXIM010044972.1:0-18198 GCA_037575425.1 Anastrepha fraterculus | reverse complement strand
TCATCAATTTGTTTTTTTTGAATAACTTTTTTACTAAATAAAAGAAAATGCTGTTGAGTGATGGAAAAATCTGTATTTTGAACTTTGCATGCTCCATTGCATGTCTGTTTGTATACTGCAGCTATCTGGTACACAAGTGGCAGATATATTGGCGTACGACGCCATTTGCCAAATTTAAGAACTTTCTGACAGGGTGATTAATTTTGCGCCACCTTGTATAAGTATAAAAATTACGTTATACCAAATTTCTCTTATAAAATTTAAATTTGCTTTTCAATTTCGTTGATGCCTCACCATTTTTTTATAAAAAATAAGAAAACTTAAATAAAAATTAAAAAATAATCGAAAAATAAAAATATGTGGCGCTGCTAATATTTTAACCGCCACCTTTCGGTAACTTTCCTCCATGAACTTCTCTGTAAGTTTTTCCCTTGTCGGCTCTTACCTGTCGGGTTTCTTTGTTCCCTCTATGGCTTTAATAACTTTAACCTTTCTCAGTTCATCGTCATTGCCTAGTTAGTAAAAGTACGTACATACATATATACTTGGATATTCTTATATACATATATAGTAGAACAGTAGCAGTACGTACGTACGTCAGCATGTCTGTGTTTATCGCACAAACTGCGAGAGTTCAAACACAAAGTTTACTTTCCGTTGTTTTGCTTTGTCTCGGTGTTAGTTTGTGTTGCGTTTAAGTTGTTGTTTTTTCTCAAATGACTGAATTGAGGCTATGACCTCGAGCTTTTAAGGTTTTATTCTGTTACGCATCAAAGGTGGCAGCAACACCACTGCGCCTTCTTACGTCGAAGGGGGTGTTCTTCTTTTGCTCGCCGCATACACTTTGCCATAGCGCCCTCATCTCTATTTGCCTGTGGTGGAAACAAAGAGTATACAAAGACTGTAAGGAGATAGAGCTTAAACTAATAATGAACCACCGACTTTTTAAAAAATACAATTGATTAAGTTGAGGAAGAGACTGACGATATTAGTGAGGCAACAAGATGTGTATTAAATTATTATTATTGCTAAAGTAATCTCTTTTATATCTTAAACTCAAGTGCACTCCTATTGCTGGTGGCGTTAATGACCAAGGCAGTTCTTACGCGCTTCTGCGATATTCACCTTAAGGGTTTGAACATTGTTTTTTTTTTAATTATACGCAGAACACCGTTCTGGAAGGCTGTCACAAAAACATCGAACTTGCTAAAATTCCTGCTCTGAGGTGGCCAGGAACGAAAAGAACGTTGACAATACGATTATCGAACTGGGGGCGCAAAAGATCCAATGCGTGATGGGCTGTGTGACATCAAAAATGTTATATGACAGATTGCGACATCTGTCAAATAATTTCAGGCGGTGACGTAACAATAGAAAAGAAAGAGAACAGCTCTGAGGGGAAATTCGCTTGTGACCAACAAAAAAAATTTAAAAGCAACACAACAATAAAATTCTGCCATATTCACCGAAAGCAGATTGTCAACGCTTTCTGTATTCGCTCCCCCGTGGTGTGACAAGGTAAACCATTTTGCTGCAACCAAAGCAACCATTGCAAAATTTGTGTTTTGCGACTGTGACCCCCAATTAAAAGAGCAGTTTGGACTGTTGCTCCCCACGGATAACGGTATATCGACTTTTTGCTTTTAATAAAAAGGAAGTGGAGAAATTTGTGATCAAAAGCAAAGTAAAACTTTTGATTCTAGGATAGGTGTAATTTATTCTCAAGATACTTTTCCACTTGTTTTTGACTACACATTTGTTGTTGGGTGTTTGGCTGAGCTCATTCTCCAATTTGAGGTGTGTATCTGAATGTTGTTTCACACAATGGAGGGACCTACAATTTTATAACGTCTCCGAACAGTGGATAGTTTTTTATGAGATGCTTGATCTCCATGGCAAAAGTACACTCGGAGGTTTGTCATTGCCTACCGAGGACCCCCAGTTATCATTTGGTATTTCATACCAACAGTAGGATTTGATTCTACCGAACGGTAGCAACGCACATTCGGCATCGTGAAATACGTCAAGTCCCACAGACCGCCCCCAGAAATCAGTTGTGCCACACAACCCCGTAGCGCCTAAAGCACGAGGACGTCCAAAACTAACATGGTTAGAAGTTCTAATAGGCTTGAGGACTCTAGTTTTCTGAAATGATAATGGAGGCTACAATGTTCCATATCGTATGTAGTGAGGGTCCATAAGTTCTCTACATCCAGATTTTGGAGCCTACTCGATGCTATTCGAGAAAGAAGAATAAACCGTTTTGTTTGTCTCTGCCCTGGACTACCCATTCAGTGTCGTATGAATTCCGTGCTTTTCCAGGCTTTACTAAAGTTCTTTTTACGGGTTTTGGTGAGTTCAAAAAGAGGTTTTGCTGTATGAAATTTTGATGTAGTGTGTAATTTAGGTAGGCTGCTCGCCTCTTCCTTGGCGTTATAATCTTCATGTCCTGGTACCAAGCTCGGCAAGACGGTGTTTCTCGCTCTCAAGCTACTGAGGACAGTGAAACATGTCCTAATATGCCCTAAGATTTCTTAACTGTCGTTGAGACAGTTAAAACTTTGAGGAATACTGGCACTTCTTGGTTCCAATTGGATCTAAATTCGAGTCATTCTAGTAACACATAACCAACTCTGCTACCCTACTGTTACTATATTTACTTATATTTAGGAATATAAAGATCTGAGAATGTTTTCTTATATAGAAGGTTAGGTGAACAATATTTTCAGTCAAAAACGAAAGAAAGATTATTGAAAGGGAGTTTAAGATACAGAGTCGTTTTTGACGACACTGTACCTGCAAGTTTTTTTTCTTTTTTACCCTTATGTCACTTTTTATTTGAACGCGGTTTTTGGAATGATTTCACTTTGCCTACATCTTCAAGCTATATGAATAAAAACAATTACATAGATATAAAATATTACTAGTAGATATAATGAACACAATTAGTGTTCACTGTAAATAAGCGCTTATGCATGCATTTTTTTGAAAGCATCCCAGTAATGTGCGGCAATGTTATTTGTATTCTCTATCATCTTAATTTGAAATTAAAATTTTATTGGCCTATCGCTTCGTCAGCGCTTGCGGCAACATATCAGCGGCAGCTGTGGCGTTCGACACAAATCAATCGACACACGCCGAGAACCTTTACAGGTACATTTATTTACAACGAATATCTATTTCCCACATTTATAACTGCGAAATACTGGTTGTAACATTTTTTTTTTGTTGCCACAACCTTTTGTACACAGTCAAAACTACAGGGGCTTAATTAAATAAATTTGCGATTCCTTTACGACACCGTTCCTTTCCATTTCTAAAAATACTCAAATGCGCTTACTAACTCTGCCTACAAAACTCTGCCTTCTTAAAATATTACTTTTATTTTTTTTTTAAGATTTTTTCTCACCCAAGATGCTAACATAGAAATTGAAGAATGATTAATAGAAAGGCCATAATTCTTTGGCTTCGCTTTGGTAATAAAAACATCAAGGGAATTGAGTACGTAGCGAAATCTACATAAATTAGACAAGAACAAAGATTTTTTTCGTTATTTTTTTGTTGGGAGTGTTTTGTTTTTTGGTTTTGTCAAGCAACGTCCACTCCAAAAAACTTAGTACATTTTTGTCGTCACTTTCTTCTTATTTCTAAAAATATCCAAAACACTCATATGGACATTGCCTGCTGGAATATGTTTCGAAAAGTAATTAAGTACTTACAGAGAATTGCGGATGCATAAAAAACAACACGAATCCATATGTTGCTTTTTGAATTACAGTTTTTAGTACCGATTCATATTTTTAGTGCCTGCCTGCATTGCCGTCTCCCAACAACAAAAATATGCCTACTGCGGGCAAAGTTGATAGTTATTATAAGCACTTAGTGTTGTACGAGTATAGATGGTAGGGTCATCGATTATTCGCATTTTTTTAAAAAAGGGAAAAATCATAAGTTTTTTTCTTAAAAAGATTGGTAGCTATCAAATATGTAAAATTTAAGTGTCTGAATTTTAATTTGAAACAAAGGATTTTTTAGCTCATTTTTTCAAATGCTTATCAGTCTCTTCATCCAAAAAGGTAGCGTCAATTTTTTCAACGGGTTTTAACCTGTGTTTTATTCCGCGCACCAGGTATTTCGAAAAATCTTATTTATGGTCTGATTTGAAACATTGTCGTCAAAGAGTGATGGGACAATCCAGAAATGATACAGAAGAATGCCGATAGAGAGATAGAGCCAGATTCTATAAAATACGGCTTGAGCATGTTTGGGACGAGAGGATGGGCTAATGCAGTAGTAGTCGAGGCAGTCTCTCTCCCTCGTTCTCCCTTTGTCTTGTCCTCATTTGGGGTCGTCCCTCCTTAACTTCATGCACCATGATCCTCTGTCCTGCGTCGTCACATCATCAAGGTGTTGCTCTCTTATGCCCCTATTGTATCTATTTAGTCAGGTCGATTGTGGTCTTCCTCTAGTTTTGTTGGCTCAGTTATGTGCAGGGCGAGTTTGACGAAGTGGCCTTCGTCTCTACGCATTACGGGACCCTACCATCTTAGCATGCCTTTCTTTGCATGAAATTTTGCCGAGTTAAAACCACGGAAAGTGAAATTAAAATGTTTACTAACGTTGAACAACTATAGATAATGCCACCATCGCTAGTTTGCGGACTCTATTGTTCATTGTGATATAGCAAAAACAGTTTGCTCGTTTAAGAGTTTTGCTCCTGGACTCGAGACTAATATCATCTATGAGGCTACTTCTGGTGCTAGTTATATCTGCAGCATTTCACATATTTAAAAAGTTATAAAGCAAAATATTTTACCAGCGACTGGGTAACATTAGATTTAGCCGCCAAAAATTTTTGGTTTGCATTTTCCCTCTGCTTGCTTGTATTCCTTTGTTTGGACTATGCTATTAGCCAAATCGACCACTGAACGATTGAAAATGCTACGCTATTTTGTAGTTTTCATTTCTGCTCTCACTACTGTTCTCAACTTGAACGGATGAGTAGTAGAACAGGTAGCGGAAAATGCGGTAGCAACTATTTTGCTCTGTTCCTAGCTACGTTTCGTTACTGCTTATAGATCATAGAAATAGTCAACAAAAATTCTAAGAGCTAACTGCAGTCGGAGTAGTAACAGAGAACTTGGAGTCGAGCGGAGCACTTCTACCGAAACTATTCATGTGCGCTCCAGCTACCGCTACTGCTCTCGCTTTTGTTGCTTTGCTATTACTCCCATAGCTGTTATTTTGGCACCCATTTCTTTGTGTTTTGTTAGATGTATTTTTTTTTTTCTTTTGTGGTGCTACATTGATAATATAACCGTCAAATTATGTAGTGTAGGTTGTAGGTATGGTTAAATACAACTTAAAATTAAGTTTTTTAAAGCTTCTGCATCCTCCAACCGTTTAATGCTAAAAAAATTCCATATACGAAGTACTAATAATCTTTTATTTTTTCGTATATCGCCAATACAACCTCAGTTTTGTCGTAAACAAACAGCTGTCACGCAGGATTGAAATCACGCCTGATTCGCTCAAAGTCGCTGAGAGCCGGTTAATGGCCTGATATTGGCTACACCTTTTGAATTATCTCCATTGTGAATAATTTCGGCAGCAGCGTTCCAACTATAGATAGCAATTAATATTTTTTTTTATTATTGCTCTGGCTATCTCTAGTAACTAAAATCTTACAGCTGCATTTAATTTAAAAAATTATACTCAATAATCTTGGCATTGAATCGACCAGTTGCGGGAATGCATGGCTTCTTTAAAAATGCTAGATTTTGTGCTAGGAATATGTGGTTATAGAAGGTAGCGCAAAATTAATCACCTTATCGGAAGGTCTATAATTTTTGCAAATGGAGTCGTACGTCAAACATATTTGACAATTGTGAGCGAAACAGCTGCAGTATGCAGACAGATAAGCAGTGGAGTAGGATTAATAATAGACAAATAAGGAGATAATAAGAAGAATAAAGATGTCCATCACTTGAAATCCAAATTTTCTTTATTAGAAAAAAAAAATGATTAAAACAAAGTGACTAAAATAAAAAAAAAAAAATTAAAAAAACTAAAAAAACGGATTATTAATTTTGCGCCACCTTGTATTTATAAATTTTATATACATATATTATTTTTTTCATTAATTTATTAGTTTTTTGTTTTTTTATTTGTTCTTTTTTTTAGTTTTTACATAAAAAGTTTTAGAATTTTTTAAAATTATTCGATATAAATAATTTAATTAATTTTCTTTATTGTAGAAAAATGTAATAATAAAATTTCCACAAACAAAAAAACAAACATTGCTCGAAAAAGTACAAAAATCTGAACCTTCATCTTCCTATTCTATTATGTATAAAAAAATCTAAACGAATAAAATTTTACAGCGAAAAGCCTATGAAATCGGTTTTGAAAAGTACGCCTGATCACCCTAGTGTATAGGAAGAATCGCCACACTGTATCAAATAGCAATAAGAATAGAATCACTTATCACTGTTATGTACCTAATGATTCTACTCCGATAACCTTAACTGCTAGACGCTTAAGTGACGTTTGCTAGCGATAGAGCAACAAGTGAAAGGCATCAAATAGATTACATGCATGTGTGTGTGTGAGGTACATGCATATGGATACAGCCATGTATATATGTCTGTATGTATTCACATATGAAGAGATGGGGCGAGTGAAGCAGCGATCTGTAGCAGCAATACTTCAAGTGGGTCGATTTTGTACTTTACATAGAGTACAACATTTGAGTGTGTAGGCGACAGTAAAAAATGAAATATGCGATTCAATATTTGAGAATAGTTCAGAGTGAAAAATAAATATTTGATTTGTATTACAAACCTCTTTTGTAAAGAAAAACGAAAAAAAACTCATTGGTAGCTTTAATTAAGAAAAATTAGAAACACTGATCATTTTCTATACTATGGCATTGAGTTTCGAACATAGATATTTATTTACTTATTTATTATAAATTCATTTATTTACAGAATGGAGCAAATGACAATGCAAACTTGATTTAATAAATTTCGTTGACGCGAAATCGAGCGTCAAACTTGAATAAAGTAAATTATCAAAGTAGATAAGCGTCTACTGATTGTCCTTTGTGCGATTACTACAAAAAGAATTGATCTCTACTTTATAGTCTACATTGTTAGGGTTTTACAAGTTCGAGTTTGTTGTTTAAATTCAAATGAAACATATATTAGAGGTAGATGGGTTTAGTGAGCCCTGAGTTATGGCTGTATACACCTGTGTACGCAATAATAGCAGTGCGACATGTGGAAAAGTTTTGATTATTTATTTATTTTTTTGTTTTTTTAAATATGATCCATATTAAGGTAGGTGGGTAGGTTAAATGGTTGAAGTACGACTCTGGCACTCCCCAAGTGGCACTATAGCGCACTTTTGATACCATTATGAGACCTCTACAGCCAGCCAGAGCTGTTGATGTAATGCAGAAGATTGATTTAGGATGTAATGCAGAATGGATCTAGGTTAGCGCACTGCTCCAAGCTGTCGAAGAAAGGAGCACCCAGTGACTTTAATTGCCTTGCTGCCAAACCCGGCCATCTATAGAGAAATTACTCAACGGTCTCCTGCTCTGAGAAGTCGTCATATTTTCTGGTAGTTAAATTGCAAACTTACCTCTTCCGCGTATGTGCCGTTCGTCCAATGACCGGTAAACACAGCTACTAGTTTGGAAAGTGAATGGCGTGGAGCCTCCAGGGCTTTCTGAATCCTCCGTCTATTGTACTGGGCCACAGGGTTTTCGAAATAGCATATACAAAAGTAGAGCTCCATCTTTTCTGCACTTTCCAAGGGCATGTCGATGACCCGGTAGGAGGTCTCTGAGACCAATTCGCCTCTATGTTCCTATGACCTCGAACCCAGATCAGAGAAATGTTGCCTGCATACCCAAGAGATTTTATCAGCTCCTTACAGAAGTTGACTAGTTTGGATCTACACCTTGGCGTCGTCAGACCCTTTATTGTGGCTTGAATATCGAAAAAGATGTAAATATCTCCCTCGCTACCACGTTCCCCCGGTATTTTGCATGCCTGTAGGATCGCAAAGACTTCTGGCTGAAAAACATTCGTATTCGGCAATTTTAGGGAAATAGATACATTGGCTGACTTAGAGAAAACCCCTGCTCCGACTCGCGATTCCATCTTGGAGCCATCTGTGAAGACAGAAGTAGCTTCGGTACAGATTCGTCCTCGTTCGTATCCTGCTTACTTGGAAAGAAACCTCCTGTAACTTGATTGCACTTTGAGCAGAAATGTGAATAATGTAAAAGTCGATGGGGAGTAAGTGCAAGAAACATTTAGGGCAGTACGACTTGTGGCTTGAAACCCCATTTTTTGCCGAACATAGATTTTCAGGAATAGAAGGCTATACTTGCATTCTTTACCCGATTTTCAATGTGTAGCTTGCAGTGAAGTTTGGAGTTAGTTTTGTCAGTGTTGACTCGGAGGCCGCAACTGGCAGTCCAGTGTCCTTTCCAAAATCTCAGCCATCACTGAGGGAAACAAACCCGATACCATTAGGTTCAAGTCATCGGCGTATGCTACTACCTCTACCCCAGCCTGGTATAAACGAGTTAGAACTTCGGTAATAGCTACCAGCCAATGAAGAGGTGAGAGGACACCAACCTGCAGCGTATCCCTATGCACGATTCTAGTGAATCTGGCCCCTCCCGCAACAGAATTAATTTCCCTACAACCTAGCAGGGACGAGATTCAAAGACAGATAGGTATATCTACCTCTAGTCTATTTAGTACAGTGACAATTGACTCAGCCCTAACAATATTGAAAGCGCCCTCTATGACTATAAACGCCACCAAAGTGAATTGCTTCCCTTCTGGAGAATTTTTCACAGTCCCCACTACCTTAGGTAAGGCTGTTTCGGTAGATTTACCTTTCAGGTAGGCATCCTCAGCTGGAGATAATTTGTTCTCAGAGTGCTCTAGAATGTGATAGTCTATCATTCTCCGGAACGCCTTCAGAATAAAGGAGGTAAGACTTATAGGTCTGAAGTCCTTGGCCAAAATGTGGCCCCTCTTTCCTGCCTTGGGAATGAAGACCACCCTGGTTTTCTTCCAGCTAGCAGGGAAATGGTTCAACACGATACACGCCAAAAATATCTTATGAAGCACAGGAATCACCAAGGTTTTAGTGCTTTAAAGCATCACTGGCATAATACCATCATAACCTGGAGATTTGTACGCCAGGATAGAGAGGATGACAACCAGGATAGCTGCCACGGAAACCTCAAGTAACCCTTTCTACCGGATCGTATCATAACTACAAGCTGGAGCAACAGAATTTTCCGAAAAATGGGCATCCACCAGAATTTTTGAAGACTCTTTGGCGGATTCCGCCCATTTCCAATTCTATCTTTTGACAAGAATTTTACAAGAGTGGTCCTTGGAGAGGATCTTGCTGAGTCTTGCAGAGTCTTTCACGGATTCTATGCATTCTTTCCAGGAGTTGCGATTCGCATCTCTAATGGCTTTCGTATTAAACCAAATCCAAATAACTCAAAATTTCAAACTTTTTTCAAAATTTACAAAAATTTTACAAATTTTCATCAAAATTTTAAACTGTTTTGTAAGAATTTTTAGAATAATTCTAGGCATGCACCTTTGTAGCCCATTCAATTTTGGTGGTTCAATTTACAATTTGGGCTGCAACGAGTGCTCGAAGAAAATGCATCATATCGCCAACAAAAAAAAAAAAAAGAAAAAAATTGTCAAAAATCAACGCGACTTTTGTGCCACTTCAACTAAAAAACAAAGATAATCGATTACTTCAAATTTCTGGGTGGTCTCCAAATCCTTTAATGCGGGCAGCCCCTCTAACACTTTAAAAATTTCCTTTTTTCTTGCTTTAAATACACTTACAAAATAAAGAATATCATTTCAATGTTTTAAGCTTAAAAGAAAGTCTAAAAAGTCTCTATAAATTCAATGAAGTGGTGAGCGTAGAACGAAATATGAATAATAACGAAAATTTTAATCGCGTTTTTCTCGAAATGCGTCTTTTTTTCAACTTAAAATTTTACAGAGATATTCCTCAACATATTGGCCTATGCATGCACCTCAAATTTTATATTAATTATCACTAAAAATAGTGTAATATTTTTCTTTTTCACTTCAAATTTTCATTTTCTTTCCCTTAAAAATAGGTAAGTCCAAAACAGTGAAAAATTTTTGTCTGGTTAATTTCAGTCGATTACAAAAGGCTGTACATTCCTCGGCGCAAGTTAAATGAGCCACGTTTGAGTAGCTGCAGTGCTGACTTTTTTTTTTTTTCCAAAAAAATTTTATTCATTTAAGCATGAATATTAATATGCAATTTATTATAAGATAATAAAAATTTCAATTTTTCGCAAAAATTGATTGAAACATCGTAATCTGGAGCACCTGCCCCCTTAAGTTGCGCTCCCAATATTTTTACAGGTGATTCCATGTCTTTATTTTTAACATTTTGCATACATAATAAATCAAATCTCGATTAAAATTAGGATTACAAACAAATTGACGCAAATGCAGCCATCGCCAAACAATTCAGTCAAATTTTTTGCATAAACCGTTGGTGGATACGAAGTGACATCATCGAGAGAAAATCTGCATATTTAACAAACAAAACACTTTTCAACTTGATACAAACAGCAGAAAATGAAACTGACGGCTATATATGCAACAACAACGCTGGGAAGATGGTAGTCCTAAGGATGCTATCCGCAAAACGATCTACATTTGTCGGTAAATGTATGCATATGATAAGTCTGCCGGAATAACCTACTCAGACCTTCCTTGCTACATATTTAAATAATCATATGCGGAAGTACCGACAAACAGAAATGTTACCTACAGTGTACGAGTATGTACGAGTACATACATAAGTAGTACTCGTGAGAGACCGATCAATAGGTAAACTGTAAAAGAACAGAGCAACAGACAGAGTACCATACAACTGCCACCAACTCACTCTTGAGTAGTGTTATTTTGTTGGTTTTTTTTTCAAAGGCAGCGGAAAAAATTAATAAAAAGTGAAGCTTACAAAATGATAAGCGTATGCGACAAGAGAAATTACTAAATAAGAACAAATGTCAAAAGTAGGCAGTAAAGATACTTAGTAAATATGGTAGAATGAAGGAAATAAAGTGAGCACTTTTTCAAGCGATTCATCGCGGAAACAAGGTCAATTATTTTGATGAGTCTTGATAGGGCGCAAGAACAACGACCGACCGACTGGCATATGAAGACGCTGTTGCTGCTGACGACAACGCAGACGCCGACGCCAGACAACAAGGAGATGCGTTGAATACTTCGTTCGCAATAAATTGGTGAGACTGCTGCTGGCACATCGATAGTTGGCTCGGCCGTGTAATGTGCTGCAGCAATCGGGGCACGCCCAGGGCTGAACATTTACATGCACATGCATGGATTTCAATAGACGTGTAGATATGTACGCTTAATATTTAAGTTTGTATGTGTATTGTGTGTACGTTTAGAGCACAATTGTCATATCAAGTAACAAGTAGTACAACAACAATCAAGTACACTTATTCTACTTACTCTTGTACTACAGACATCATTCATCGTACCCGCTATATGTTCAGGAAGGAAGTGCCGAGGTACTTATGTACATACTTACAAACGTATTTCATTGTATAGAATACGGAAGCAGCATATCATAGGTGCGGCCGAAATACATACATATGTATGTACGCACAAATGTACGGCGTTAACGGATAAATGCAATTACGATAAATGGGAGTTTAATTCGCTACTTTGACGTGAGTCGTTGCGCTACTGTTACAGAGTGTGCGCCATCGTAATCTGGTCTATGGCATTGAATGCGGATGCTCAATACATTTGGGAAATTTGTGTTTTTAAGCTTTCCCTTTTATATTTGATTTAAACTAGTTTTCCAAAGCAATATTGTTTAAGAAGGTATTCTAGTGTAGAATTTTGAGAAAAATCTACATTTTTTTTGTTGCATATTTCCAAAGTTTAGACATTTAGGAACATGTCATTAAGAGATTTTTTTTAAATTTATATTATTTCATGAGCTATAGCCTTTTCGGTGACATAGAATCGGTTTCGATCCGTCTTTTCTGAAAACTTTGAACGCGCTTTTCTCAAAACTACTTTTTCGAGTTGGCGGTAAGGAAATATCGAGTTCTAATAAGCCGATTTACTTCAAATTCGGGGAGGATGTTCTTTATACAGTACTTCATCGGATGACCCTAGCTCGAAAGTATAACATTTCATTTAGTATTTAAAAAATATCGGAGTTGATTTGAAAAATATTAAAACAAAAATTTTTTTTTTGCAAACAGCCGCCATATTGTGAAAAATTTTTGTTAAACTTGTCCAAGGCTCTTTCGATAGCGTCATCTATAATAATTAAGAATCCGTTTGGTTTTTATTTTTCCGATCACCCGGAGGGTTGGAATCATGCACACCAGGAAATCACTTTTTTTGGGCCCCCTACTTGGACTGCGCATAATTTTGTAAATTAATTTGTTTTTTTTTGGTTAGTTTTCAATGTAATACGAGTAATTAATAATTAGTATTAACAACCAATAAACAAATGATAAAAAATGGATGGTACAAATTTTTTTGTTTCCTTTCGACAGCGCTTCTAAAACCGGGCGAAATTCATGCCTCTACACTAGAATACCCCCTTAAGCGTTCTTTGACCCGAAATTACCCAACTTAAATCAGTGTTGCTCTGTCACTAATCATTCGTCTTACAGATCACAAATTAAAAACAAGTATATTTTTATATTTCCTTTTTTATTTCAAACAAATGAGCTTAAATTAAGAAAAGTATTACAATATATATCTCCAAAGATTGTTTGAGACTCTCCAAATTTCTGTGAGGTGTTCGATAGGCCATGTTCCCAATTCTGACCACAAATTGTAGTCGAATGGATTCAGATCTGGACAACCAGACGTACGAAATGAGATGTCTTTTTTCTCAATCGTGTGTGACGAAATGACAGAACACATTTCCTAGGGCAGTGCCGTTCACGCTTGACAAAGACTTGCCCACTTAGATGGCTAACTCTGAAAAGCTCCGAAACATGGAAAAAAAGTCAGGGTAAGTGATTGAAGTTCTCAAAAGGCTTCATGTTTTCACTTGGTTGAAGATGCAAATACAATAGACCGCTATTGGATTGCTTTGTGCTATGGCTCCAAACTGATAATAATAGAATAATAATAATAATATGCTAAGCACGAAAATCTAAGCTCTAATTTTCACTAGCCAAGATAAAGGAAAGGCCTTCAAATACTAAAAAAAAATTGAGCACAACTCGTGCGATAACTAAAAAAAAATCTTAGTAATAAAGAACTATTGCAAAAACTTTTGACAAGCATACAACTGTACATATTTACATTTGGTACCCACAGACTGGTGTCTAAGACTTGATATCTTCCACACGTTAAAAATATTTTATGCGTATTCAGCAAGATTTCTTTCTGCTAATTATTATTAATAGCTTCACCAGAGACGCTTCAAATATATAGTAAAAATAAAAAATAAAAATGTGTGCAAAAAATATTTAAATAGTTTATGCCACATTAGCAGCTCATTAGCAAATCCATCGGTAGGCAAATAAAAAGGAAGTCTAAAAATTATATTCCAAGCATTGGGAAATCATGCAATGCGTAGAGTAACCTGTCGGCCAGCAACTGCAGATGGTCAAGATTAATGAATTGGAAAGGCACTAATGTTAATGGCTCTTTCGCGATTTTTTTGTAAGAATTGTATAATTTTTTTCAATCAATAACATTTCGTGTGGCAGAGGAACATGCAAACTTTTTTTTTACTAGTTGAGAGAATTTGTTTTTTTGTGGGCTGCAAGATAAATATTCCATTTGGAGAATAAATAAATTTTAGAAATTTGGGAAGATGTATTAATTATAAATGAACGCAGTTTTAGAAAGTTGAAAATATGCACGTACAGTTCATAGAATGTTTTCATTTGGAATATATTTTAAGAAATTAAATTTTTACGCATATTTATGCTGTGCTAAGTTGATGTGAAGTTGCCAGGGAAGATTTTGAGAAATGGTTTAGACCCTTTAAATAGCGCTGGCGTCGGAATATTCCGAGAAATTTTATTTATGATCGCATTTGGTGCACATTCAGAATATAAAAGGTGGGCCATCGATAGGCTTTTTTCAATTTTTATGAAATTTTGAAACCGAAAACTATTACGTACTCAAAAAGTAGCAGAAACGCAGTGTCACACTAAAACTCTGGCTAATGGAATGCTTTGCGTTTCGCTTGAATAACGTTTTGACATACTGAAAACTTACTTACAAAGTAAGTGGCGAAGTGCATGTAAAAAGAAAGATAAATAATAAAAAATAAAATAAGTACGTAAACTAAATTTGATGATTTACTTCTGAATGTGGGTTTCTTTTCTCGTTTTGGTCGAAAAACAGGTTGTGCTGCTGAAGCTACATCGAGCTACATTTCGAAAAACGGATTTAAGCTAAATTTAAAGACAACAAATTCAGAAAAACCATACGAAAGAATCACACAAAGCACAGCACTTACTGTTGAAATGATTGCAAAACCTTCAAATTTACAGGAAGTCATAAAAGTCAAAGTACGAGGCGCAAATGCGCTATTAATGAATCAAGGATTGCCATTAAGATATAAAAAACTCTCTTAAGCGAACCACAAAAACGCAACAAATCATAACAATCGGTTGAAACTCGTTTCGTCACACTCTGTGGATCGGCTGCCGATTTTAATTTCACATATTCTGTCGCCGAGTAAACATGGAAGCAGGAAAGAAAATAATTGCCATATAATGGTGGCGGCCGTCATAGCCGAGTGGGTTGGTGCGTGACCACCATTGGGAGTACGTAGGCTCGAATCTCCGTGCATGGAACATCGAAATGAAAAAAAAAGTTTTTACTAAAGCAATGGCAAAGCTCCGAGTGCATTTCTGCCATAGCAAAACTCCTCATTAAAATTATCTGCCGTTCGGAGTCGGTGGTGCTTATTATATGTACATCAATGTTGCCCTTTTTTCATTAATGTGTGAAGCTACAAAATCTTTAAAGAAATTACAAAAATCGTCAACTTCGTCTTACACACATAATTTTGAAAAAAAAAAATTTGGAATAAATTTTTATAATTTTGAGATTTATTCAAAGTTGAAAATGTTGGGGTAGGGTTTTTAAGGTGAAATATCTTCAGTTCTTTTCAACATTTTCCTTATTTTTTTTAGAACATAATAAGCTTCAAAAAAATATTTTTTTGGATAAAAACTTGTATAATTTTTAAATTTAGTGAAATATCTTCAGTTTATTTTGTTTTTAGAACAACTAAGTCTTAAAAAAAAATTGAATATTTTGGTATAGAGTTTTTAAAGTGAAATATCTTCTTTTTTTAATTTTTTAGGATAAAAATACACTTAAAAAAAATTTTTTTTGTTTTTTGGGGCACTGTACTTTTTTTATTAAAAGGTTTGTGAAACATTTTTTTTTTTTTTATTGAAAAGATTGCAAAAAGCAAGAGGTGCATTTGCCAAACTTCGGTGTGGCAGTCTAAGCAAATGCACATTACAACAAAAATAGGAAGTTTCAACTCCTATGTTAAATCAGTTCTGCTCTACGCCTGTGACACATGGTGCATGTCTGCGGAAATTGTACAGTGTACAGAAGCTTCAAGTGTTCGTGAACCGCTGCTTAAGACGCATTCTACATATCTGGTGGCCAGACAACTGGATATCTAACACCGAATTGCATCGACGATGCCATCAAAACCAATCGCAACTGAAGTAAGAGAAAATAAATGGGGGTGGTTTGGCCATACCCTACGGAAAGGTACCACTGAAATCAGCAGACAAGCGCTGGACTGGAACCCCCAAAGGACAGCGCAGAAGAGGCAGACCTAGGATCTCTTAGCGACGCTGCATCGAAGAGGAATACAAAGCCGTGGACAAAACAATAACATGGCAGCAAGTGAAAAGTATATCCGGGAATAGCACAAAAATTTTACTTTGGCCCCATGCTCCGTAGCGGAGACTAAGGAATGATGATAATGATGATGATTGAAGAGCACACGACTTCAGATTTTTTTCTTATATTTTTAATATTATCAGTAATATCTGTAAGTTTCAAGATCAGTATTTTTCATTGATTTGTATTTATATGTATTTGCATATAACTTGAAACGTTGTGAGATCCCATTATTGAACTTGCATGGATTACTGAGCGTAGCCTCAGCTATTACTAAAAACTACAAAAAAAAATCTGAGGAGGTGTTTTTCAACAATGAAAAAAAAAAACAATGCTATTATATATACCCGGGTCACTATTCAGAAACTGAGAACCAGAAACCTTTAACATACACTCAATCGGTTCCAAGACGGAAGAGGGTATTGGAGCCGCAGTATTCTATTCGAAATTAAGCTTTGAACAGTCTTACGAATTACCGGACTACTGCAGTGTATTCCAAGCTGAGATCTATGCAGCAACGAAAGCAGCAGACTTAGCCATAGAGAACACTCTTCCGAACTATCAAATAAACTTTTACATTAACAGCCAAGCAGTCATCAAAACAATGCCGGAATAGGATGGATGTGCTGAAAACTGAGAAACAAGCCATCATCTACTGGGCTCCAGGACATAAGGGAATTGAATGGCACGAGAAAGTGGATATACTAGCCAAAGCAAGCGCAAATCTTCCTGTACAAATCTTCCGATACACAACCACCCCTCCGCAAGCAACTATGATCAGAAAGTACCGGGACTGCTTCAATAAAAGAAAACAGAGTTAAATTTCAGGCAATTTATTTTATAAAATATGACCCGTCCGAAGCCCAGTCCTCCATGCAGCCCTGGTAGGCCGACGAAGGGATGGCCTTCAGCTCCTTCGTCGCATTCTCTTTGATCTCCTTTATCGACTGAAATCTCCTTCCACGAAGTGGTAACTTCAACTAGGGAAGCAAAAAGAATTCGCACGGAGCCATATCAGGTGAATACGGTGCTTGCAGGATGGTATTTAGTTGGTGTTTGGTCAAATAATCCAGCACAATTTGGGCTCGGTGCGATGGCGCGTTATTATCATGTAAAATCCAAGAATTGTTTGCCCACATTTCCGGCCGTTTGCGACGTACGGCATCTCTCAAACGCTTCAAAATGGATAAATAGTATTCTTTATTGACAGTCTGACCCGATGGAAGGTAATCATGGTGCACTGCGCCTCGGCAATCGAAGAAAACAGTCATCCTGGTACTTTTTGATCATAGGGTATATAGATGCAGCAATGGTTCAAGAAACGAACTCAATATGGCAGGCACTATATTTTATCTCTTCCCAGGAAAGATACTAACGACACACTGTCTCACTCCATCGTACGCGGCCAAACTGACGCTAGTGCAGAACGATACATGCGAAATATGTAATGAGAGGAACCCTAGAGCACTTACTCTGCTACTGCTCTGCACTTAGCACGGCCACTCGACTCTCGGTAAAATTGCTTTTGTGCTAACGTAATTGTAGAGTTTAGTTCCAAACAACGTTTTTCTTTTCACTCTCCTTTCTATTACCCTTCTTTTTTATATTCACTTAACAGCACTTTTTATTAGTGTTTACTACCGCTGGTTATTTACACTTTCTCGCCTTTGTGTTCTCACAAAACTCATCTACAATTACGTCACACCAACGTTACGCTCAATTTTCCACTTCAATTTGCTCAATTTGCTGTATTCAATAATTTTTAGTTTTGCATTTAAGCCACATGTCGTCTAATACCAACGTATCGGTGCTAAAATTAGTTCATTTTTCATTTATTAATTTCTATTCTCATGCAATCGGGCATAAGTCATCCACATTCGAACGCTGAGTCATGCGATGGTAGTAATACTTTTTAAGCTCTCTTGGCAATCTTTCTTGAATCAAACGCAAATCGTTTTTGGCAAATTTTAAAGTTCACACTTAAGCTACTAATTGGTGGCGTTGGCCGTTGTAAGAAGAAAAGAAACTCAAAATGTAATATAAAACAAAAAATATATAAATATAATAAAATAAAAAAATTAAATAAAATTGAATCCAATAGCGATTGAGAAAGGAAACAAAGAGCGAAACAAAGAAATACGTCGGAGAAAGCCTCAGCTCATTCTTCTAGAATGTATACACTCGTGCATATGTGTTA
>JAYXIM010044970.1:0-154978 GCA_037575425.1 Anastrepha fraterculus | reverse complement strand
GGTAGCAATCATTACTTTCTGTTTGCTTTGAGTTGGTTGCCAATAGTCTACTATCCCTACCCCTCTGAAAGCTTTCTCAGTTACATGTTTTACTTGGGACCAGAAAGTTAGTTCACTCTTAAGCCTTTTACTTTATGACTTTAATTCCTCGCCTTCTGAATCGAGCGACGATTGTGTGTGCCACTTTCGATCAAAGCATCTCTCGTGCGTAAAAACAATCGCGTATTTTACACGAGCTTTTCATTTTTGGTCAGAAAAACTCATCACGTGTCTGATACGAGGTTCTCATTTTAGGCGCGGAAGTAGGATCACGTCTCCCACACGTTGTTTTACTATAAGGCAAAGGGTTAAAGGTGTTTTCAAACCTTTCTATGGTTAGCGTATTGGAATAGGTTTGCATACTTATTTCTAGTACGAGTTAGTATCGGTGGCCAATTTGAGACCGCGTGAATCTAGCCACGTTAATTTTTTTGCGAGCTTCTTCAGGGTTTCGTGTTGTGGTAACTGCGGTAATATCGTCTGTATATCCGCTAATAAAAGTACTGTTGGACATTTCTGTGTTGAAACTCAACTCATAACTAATGATCCGCAAGTCGGATATGACGTCTATCCGTTGAGAATCCTTTAGAGCATAATAAATGAGTTTACCATCTCGCAGGCAATTCCTTATGATGTGCTCAAAACCGAGTACTGATCCTGGTGCCACTCCAGATGTGACGTCTATACATTGCGAGCCCTCTGCGGTTTGAAATATGAGTTTATAATCTCGCAGGCATGTCCTCATGATGTGCTGTAAATATGCCAGAATTTGAACCTTTGCTCCAAGGCAGCTAGCATGTCCGCCGACACATCTTTTGATCATCAACTGAATGATTTCCTCATATCTACGGTGGCAAGGAGAACTACACTTCTGAGTTGAATTGCCCCTGTTGTAGAATTTCCGGATCTACGCCAAGTTACCTTGTAGATAGTTCTCCAGCGTTATGTACATATGGGTGCGGCCAGTCGAGGCTTAATTAGACTTTCAAACAGCTTTCCTTCTATGCCAAGCATGCATAATGGCCGATATGCTGATGGTGGGTTTGGGCTACCTTTTTTCTTGCTTATTAACACAGCGTTCGTTTGGTGGTCGGTATTATTACAGGACACAACCCATGGGGTCAGCATATGGCCACCATTGGAATCATTGAGGACCCGGTGTGCCTGTCTTGCTTGTAGGAGGTGGACAGCACTGAGCACTTTCTCTGTAAGTGTCCTGCCTTTGCTAGAGCAAGGCTACGATTTTGGGGTTCCGATGTCGTGAGAATGAGTAATATTTGTTCTCTAAAACTGGAGCATATTTACAGATTTGTCAAAGAATCTGGAAAATTCTCACAGGACTAACTGCCTTTTTGTCTCTTTGTCTATTCTTTCCTATCCTTTCTATGATACTTTTCTCCTTTCCTCCTTGACTATCTACCCTCTTTCCAGAGCACTAAATGCAATGGGCGTTCTTAGTTTGAGTGTTTTAGGAGCCACCAAAACTCTTGCTGCTCCTTGGCTCGACCTATTCAAATTTCAATTTCAACACAAGCTGCTGATTTTCCACTATTTCCGAAAATATTCCATCGCTTAGGCAGGCGTTGCGCGTCTCTAAGAGGACTTGTGGCCACATTTTGCGATCTATTTGAGGACTTCTGCAAGTACGCCATCCGGTCTTGTGTTTCTTAAATTTGCTTGCAACTAACTGGAATCCCTCTCTGGTAAATAATGGAGGCTCTTCGGCTACATTTGTTTGACAATCAATACCTTTTCTGATTTTTTAGTGACATTTTTATTACTGTTTTTTACTACTATTATCATTATTATTATTACTCTTATTATTATTAGTATTACAAAAGCTCAACAAGGTTTCAGACTTTTCCATTTGCGGTTTCCGCTCCGGCAGAATATCCTCCATACCATGACCATATAAAACCACAATCATTTTTTAACAACTTTGTATTTCTGTTTGTGGGCTGCGCGAATACTGAAAATATCACACATACATGCTCATATTTTCATGCACACATATTCATAGTTCAAAAAAACGCGCGCACCCCTAATCCCATAATATAAAAATGTTTTATTGAGAAGGCAAAATGGCAACAATTTTCACGTTAGTGATAGACTAGAGAAGGAAATACATGCTAACATGTGTATGTGTATAGAATCAAAACAATATAAGCCGGCCGGCCAAGGCGGCACTAGCATTCATCAGCCAGTTTATTTCCGTGCATTGTGAGCTCCCAGCATCTGGTTTTTCTTAAAGCTTGCACCATCTCTCGTTCGCTCTAAAAATATCTACATCCATCTCTCTTTCTTGGTCTCTTTGGGCCATTAGAAATAAAAAGTAAAAATAAATCAAAAAATGAAATGTAAAAAATAAAACAAATAGCAATAATGAAATACGAATTCAAAATCACCATCGGCGCGAAAATTGTGAAAATAAATCAAAATTGTAAATATTGGCAATTTACCAGCCATGTCAGAACAAAACGGCAGCTATGTGTACGAGTTTTGTATTTTATTTTATTTCATTTAATTTTAATTTTTCAGTTGAGTTCAGCGAATTTTTAGCGCAAAATTAGTTCAGTGCAAAAAATGTGCATGCACAAAATGTATGGTGGCAAACAGGGTGCACGGGATGTGGGTTAAGTAACAGGGCAGGGTAAAAAATGCTAAAATTAAGTGCCTAAAATGTAAAATAAACAATAGGTATTTTTTGATTACAAATCCGCTGAGTTTGTATTTATTTTTTTACGCAGTTGCTACAAAGTAAATTTACCCTGAACCAAGCAAGAAACCTGGGAATGGCAAAAAATGTAAAGCCAAACCAAAAAAAAACAGCGCAAATAAAAAAAACTAAAATAAATAAATAAATACAAATTTTGGATGGAAAAATACATAATATTTACTTATAAGGCGAAATTTGGGTGTAAGGAAAAGTACAGACATATACATACATAAGTTTTCAGTGTAAAAGTTGTATGCACATTTATACATAGGTATTTATAATCAATTTACAAATTTACATGAAATTTCGCGAAATAAGCAAAAAGTAAACTTTCTTTAAAAACAACATAAATCCAAAAATAATTTAAATCATATACGAGCCATTTTCAATTCGCCAGCCACTCAGCGATTTCTGAATAAAACAACGAATAGCTTGTCGTGCATACATACATACGTATGTACATATGTACATATACACATGTCGAGTTTTTGACCAAACCGAGCTATTTCGTTGACACTTAACAAAGAAAAGAGTTGTGAAGAATCGCGGTGTGCGCAGCAAAAAAAAAACATAAATAAATAAAACGCGAGCGCACAACTTTTCGGAAAATAAAAATAATTTTTGTAAGTAATCATATTTTTTTTGCGATTGTGCAAATATACTATTCAAAACTACTCAAACTACAAATGAGCCCGGGGCAAACACTGTTTTCGCATTTTCACGAATGGCTTCCGGACCTAGCGCGGTTCCGGCTCTGGTGTCTACATGGAATCTAACGAGACAAACTACACTTTGCTCTTGGAATGCATGCATCTGTGTTTCAAGTGGAGGTGTATTCTGTTCAAGAAGCGATAAACTTTGTTGTGGAAAACAGGTGGGCAGGCAGATTTGCAGGTGTCTGCAGCGACAGCAAACCTGCGCTCGTGTCCTTAGACAGCCCTCCAACCACTGTAAGAGTAGTTGAGTCCTGTAAATCCAGGCTGAACTATTCGATAGACATAATATCCTGATGCTAACATGAGTCCCGGGATCTCACGGGTAACGAGATCACTGACTCCTTAGCTGGGATGGGCTCTGAGGCCAACTTCTATGGCCCGGAGCCCCTTCTGCCACTCCTTTCTGCAGCCTAAAAATTCAGAAAACGTAAATTTTCAGGATCCCTACAAAAATATGGACCATCAAATTCCGCTGTTTAGAGAGGAAAAAAGTGCACAACTTCGTTGTGACGAAATTCTAGATGTGGTGTGTGAGGGAACTAAGAAGAGTGTGTAAACAAAGTGAAGATTTACTGGCAAAAATTAAAAGTTAGGTTAGGTTAATGAAAACAAAGAAGTTAATAGAAGGAAACAAACTGTTTGTGAGCAATAAATTTTTCTCAAATATTTTTTCTTTAATACAAATTTAAGCCAGCATTATCTGTCACTATTAGCGACTAAGAACAATTTTTGCAAAACTCGAATGGCGTAGAAAGACAGAAAGTCCTAGGCCTAATTATTGTGCACCGTTTATTTAAACTTAACATTGAAGTGGAAACTAATGAAATTGCGAACACAAAATCTTTAAATTTAAAAAAAATTCTGCCTACGCGTCTGAACGTTTTTATGTGGACATGCCAATAAGTGTGACTGGTGGTTTAATAAATTTGAACCATACTATAATTAACGAAATGGACTTTTGTCTCGAGAATAAAATTTATGGCACTAAACTAAAATTGTGCCAGCGTATATAGGAAGCGAAGATCAAAAGGAGTGGGAGAAGTGCGTCAGGAAATTTTACGAACAAAAATACAAATTTAGCTGCCTCTTGCCTTTTTGTACGCATTTATTTTTTTTTATATACGCACATACATATATCCTTTTCGTAAAATTTTTTCTTGAATATTTTAAGGAAAATATACACACATCGTGAGTTTTTTTATTTGATCTAATTGGGATATTATATTTCGCACTTAGAAAGAATAAGAAATATATATAACAAAAAAGAAAAAAAAGAAGAAAAAAAAACAGAATTTGAAAACACCACTCGCTATTTGAAAGTTTATATCGAAAAAAAGATTTTTTTTAGACCGCACAAATTAACTTTTATGTGAACACTTTCATATTGCGAGAAATTTTATATATCATTTATTTATCATCAGAACCAAAAAAAAAAAAAACAGCAATAAAATTATTATTATAAATATCATACTTGCGAGCAATAGCTAAAAGAAAATTATAATTGCTAAACATATAAATTGCTATAACTTTTTTCTTTTTAAACTTAATTGAACCCTTATTTTGGGCAAACATTTAATGAGTTTATGAGGACTTTTATTTCACTGTTCAACATTTAGAGCAGCATTTGTAGAACAGAAAAGCGGCTATATGATCCTGAGTAGACCAAAGTTACAGTCCAGCAATTAGCAGTTTTTTTCTATAGTGGGTCTAAGCCTCCCAAAAAATAATATTAAACGTGACAATTGAGAACTAAAAAGTTCTATGAAAATATTTCTAACAAAAAATCAGTAAATGCTGAATGAATGAAGATGCAAAACCTGTCAGTATAGCATTTACTGGTAACTGGCAGAAGCAAATGATCGCCTAAATTGGTCACAGGAACATACAGCACATAAACTGAGGGTCAGACTATGCTATTCCACAAGTAAACTTTGGCAAGAGGCCTAGTTTTGTAATAGAACAGAATGGCTGGCTGAAGAGTGTAGAATCCTTGCATTCAATTTCTTTACAGGTGGGTCCAAAATGACGGAAGGAGTAAGAGTGGCTGTCTTCTGGCCGAAGTTTGATCTCCAAAAGTCTTTTACACTTCCGAATGACTGTAGCATATTTTAAGCTGAGATCTATGCTGTAACCCAAGCAGCTGAATGAGCGTTGGGATTTACTCCTCTCGACACTCGTACTAACAACTTCACCAATAGTCAAGCTGCTATTAAAGCAATAATGGCTGTAATAACTGGCTTGGAATGTGTGTAACACTGAAGATACAAAATAGATGAGCTCTGCGAGGAATATACAGATCACAATTTAGTTGGTGCCAGGGACAAGGGAATAGAGGGAAATGAGAAAGTTGACGAGCTTGCTAAGGCAGGCACCCGCTTACCTAGGATGAGTATGACGAACACACTCACTCTCAGTTTTGAAGACGGAACTAGACGATGAACTAACTCTGAAGGCGCAATCTATTTTGGAAAACTCGACCTTCCACAGGATTGCCAAAATATTGCTACGAAACCTCAACATGAAAACAAGAAAGCTTAGATCAGCCAATTTTTTTATAAAATTATGAGCATTAGATCGATTCGATTTCTTCTGTGTCGCAAAGAGCGAATCAAAAATAAATTCGAAGTCATTCTCTTGGCTTGGGCGAGTAAAATTTTCGAATGCCAGAATAGAATATAACTTTACTGTTCAGTGAGAAAAAAAAAACAAATTTGTTGATACAATTTCGCCGAAAAACACGTTATCATAATTTGCTGGCTTAAGTGTGACAGGACTACGGTCACGCTCAAATTAGAAAATGCCTGTCAGTATACAACGCATGACAAAACGCTACAAAATCCACATTTTACATTTTTTCCGTTTTTTTGTTTTATTGTTCATTATTTTTTTTTTTTTTATGAAAAATTAGAAAAACTCTACAAACTTTTCATCCCGATTCCTCAGTTTTTAATTAGAATTTCCTGAAAGATTTTAAAAATTTTTTACCTTGCCGGTGTTGCACATTTTTTTAAATATATTTTTTCAATACTGACGTTACTGAATTTGATTTTGTATTCAGGTCCGATGTGACCTTATCGTCGGAGTTGGTTACCTAGTTTTTATTATTTCTTTCCTGTCTTGTCTAGTCTACGATTGGCACTCTAATATGGAAAGATGTACGCAATCACTGGTTTTGACAGTAAATGCATGCAAAGTTCACAGAATTCCTACTTACTCATATCTGCTGAAATACCATCTAACATCAACTCTTTCAAGCAATTACAATAGTAGAAGCTTTTTTTGCTTTATTTCGAGAAAAATTCCTTTTCGATATGGGTCGTATAATCTATTCAATTTGGTTGAAGCCTCTAATTGGAGCTTTCAATTTGGATTTGAGTTAGCAATATTTTCCAACGTTGCTCAACCGTAAAGCGATACATTTTGTTTCTCCAAGTAATTAGCTGACTGACAGTCCAGATAATTGTGTTAAAATACATGCATGCAATTCAAAAAGAAACTTGTATTTGGACCACCCTGACAGAACTCCTTGCAAAAGCCCCTCGAACGCACACACCTCGGACTGCAAGCAGGCTATTCATGATTTCGTTTCGCTTGAACGTGCTTGTTAATCACGCTGCTGGAATCACACTGGCGCACAGTGGTGTAATTTCAAAGAGTTTTTGCCAAAAAATTTAATGACTGTTTGTACGGTAATGAAATTTTGTATGCAGGTTTAGTTCAAAATAGTTAAGAAAAAAATAATAATTTTAACAATTTAGCAAAACATAAAAAAAGAAGATACCTATACCGACTTTCGTTAGATACCGACAATATTGAAAATGGGGGAAATCGTACAACAGCAACGCTTTCTTCTCATATAGTTTCGACTATTTTTTTATTTATCTTTTAACTAAATTATAATTTTTTTTGTTTTTAGAAAAAAATATTTCATTCTATAGTAAAAACCAATTTATCCAAATTTAAAACTTTTGTTCATAAAATTTTCATAAAAACTTAAAAAAAAAAATCTATGCAGTTTAATAGCCCGTTTAATTTTGGTATAATAAAGAGCTTAAATTTCTCTTTGCTTCTTAATAATTTTTTCCCCTGACATATAAATAAAGCCTGGATTAATAATAGGGGGAAAATGAGCAACATCGGTATAAAATATGAGGATTTCTAATATGCGCAACACCGCAAAGAAATTTAAGGATTTCTTATAAGAAAAAAAAAAAAACGCGCAACATCGCGAACAAATTATAAAAAATCAACAGAATTTTCTAGCACCTAAAAATTGCACCTTATTGTACTAAAACTTAACGGGCTAAAAAATTGCTTGCCCAATTTCTGACTCAAAGTTTGATAACAAAATTTTGAAATGTCGTTGAAAATTTGTCTAAATCTTCCAATATCTGTATATCCAAAAAAAAAAAACAGTTGAATCTCCAAAGTATGCAACGTATGTATTTTAATACAAACTTACGTTAACTCTCCCGTGGGCACCCGGCTCTCGCCAGGCTGGCTTTGTTGACTTTGTACTTGAATTTAACATATTTCTATCGATTTATGGATATAATATTTTAAAAAAGATCCTGGAACAGGACGAAACAAAGGTCGTCGATCGTTGATAGAGATAGATAGTGAATTTTTTCGCGACATTCAGAAGAACAGCCTCAAGAACAAAACCTCCCTAACACCTAGTTGCCTTGTCTGAATCCTCTCAGTTAAATTTGTACAACTCAATCAATTTTCGTCTGATTTGCTTGAAATTTTTACACAAATCTGTGGAAGCCTTTCAAATATGTAAAAACAAAAATAAAAGGCATTAAAACAACGAGCCAATTTTTTTTTTTTGCCAAAGAAAATTGCAAAAGTTTGATTTTATAATGCAATTTTTTTCGCGCATATCTTTTGAACCGCTTACTTAAACGAAATAATTTTCTTGAAATTGTCAAGAAAAAACTATAAATGTATATGTTTTTATAAAAATACCATTAAAGTTTTAGTCAAAAAATATCTTATATATACCCACATACATACATGTACGCCATTGCAATGCTGGACGACTTTTTGTAAAGTAAATAAGGCAAGATATTCATTTTGGAGAAAAAAAATTAAATTTTATTAGTCAGAAATTTCTATTTAAGGCTGTTAGATATGGTCAGAACTTGATTTTTTGCCACCAAAATACCACTGTGCGGCGTTCTACTTTTTTACTTTCTACATAACAAACTAAAATTTGATCTGACATAGTGACTTGAGTGTACACAGTGTACGATATTTCTGCTTTTTAACCATCATTCACATAGCCAGGAGAGGTTTACACATACATATAAAGTATATTTGATCTTTTCCACTTTTGTTTATTTTTGGTTGAATTTTTTATTCTTTGTTTGTTTATCAAACAAATGGGGAGCAGATAGGTGAAATGAATGTTTTGCCTACCTTGTACCTTATCGTAATCGTGGCTTTAAATATAATATTTATTCACAACTCTGCCGTAAAAGGAAGAAGTGCCTAAGTATGATTGCAATGTTTTGCAATGCAGCCAAATAAAAGTTGAGACTGTATTTTATGAGATCTCGTCAAAATTAGATTTAAAGAACAATGCCTAACGAACGAGAAAACTGCTTCGGAAATATTTTTCCATAGCACATTTAATTAGAATGAACAGGATAGAATAAAAACAGTTAAAAAAAAGTTGATATTTTTTTTATTTATAGATTTAAGATCCCAGAGTTTAGACGCTCAACAATTGATGTTGTAGCTGCTGTCATACAGGTTAATCCAGGCATTGCGGTGTGGAAGTTCTCTCAGGCAGTCTACAATTATGCTATACAAATTTCAATTTCTTTCCTTTAACGGTTCAAATTACCCAGCAAATGAAACCTCCTATATTTAATGAACCACTCGGAATCCTGCGAGAGGATTCCATGTTAGATGAAGAGAGTTTTACGCTAGATAAGGTTCAATTTAATCTAATCGGTAATTAAAATAAACACTTTTTTTCTCTGATAAATAGTGACTGTAACCAAAAAATCCTCCAGCTAGAATAACAGCGTAGAAGTATGGTTTCAGCAAGTCTATATTTTTGAAGAAAATGTTTCCACTTAAATACTTATTGCAGGCGAAATATGAAGGGTGAGGTGCAGCTCACTAGACAGATCTAGTTTTATGGGACGGTAGTACTTGGTCGGGGAAAAGCTCGAGTTCTTTTCTGTACATGAAACCGGCTGAAGACCATTATTAAATCCGTCATGAAACGGTATCGACTGCACGACACCAACCATCTATTCACATGCCCTCTTAAACTCACCCGCCTAAGACCTCTCTCCCTTTGAACCCAGCCCGTTCATACAGCATATTTCTTGGGCCTATCGTTAGATGAGATAGACAATGAGGACCGGTGATTATACAGTACTAGCAGGGCTTGTGAAACTGTTACAACAACACCAATCTACTTTAACTAAGTCTTATCCTATTGCGGGTCCGCTCTCCTTGTACGAAATCTCCAGGTCATGGCGTCCTAAGTCGTCTTTTCGCTGACGTTTCTGCATCGCATGCCGTTTTCAATGGTGTTTTTCCAGGTCCGAGCCTCTTCCTAGAACTCTTTCTTTGCAACAACAACAATCATTATTTAAAAAATTGTAATCGCTTTTCTTCATAACCTCAGAATTTTGTTCTATTCCACGCTGTGTGGTGATGCATTTGTACATAACCAGATCAGCAGAGTTGCAGTGAAATTTTCACAATAAAATAATTTCAAGAAACTCCAAATTTTGTAGTGAAATTATTTCTAATTTCTATCTGATTTAAATTAAAATCAAATTTCGTATGCCCTTCTTAAAGCAATAAAAATATAGATTATACAAAATTGTGTTTATTTCCACGATCCAGCTTTTACACTTTACGAGAAATCCATCCGCTTGTGTAGGAGCTAAAAAAATTATCTAAAACATTAGCCCCATCGCTGACCCTTAACGTCAGAATGATATAGAAAAAATGTGTGTTTCATGCTCCAAAATGTATTAAATAACAACTCTGAGGGGAATTTCCCGTAATTTTTTTCACACTCCTTAAATAAATCAACGACCGTTTGAGTGGTGTTACCCCATAAGTCGACATAGGCACTTTTTATTTTCTCCACAAGCATACAGACAAACGTACAATAATGCAGTACAGTACAGTACAGTTGAGTACAGGTGCAGTCTACAGTACGAAGATCGTAGTGAGGAATAACGTTTCGGTGTTGAAGAACGCGTTAGTTGAATTTTATCTACTATTCCTCTCTCACTTCATTGCTTTGATGTACATTTGTATGGATATATGTATGGGGGAGTGTGTATGTACACATACATAAATCTACACAAATGATATCGGCGTTTATTGTGCTCAAATATGATACTTGCAAAGTGTGTTTGTAAAAATTCAGTAGATGGATGGCTCCAGTTCCTTAACTAAATTTCCATGTTTAAAAAAAAATGGAGATTAAATATTTAAGGTATAAATATATATCGGCTATTTGCTTTATTTAAACATTTAATTTTCGGTTTTTTTCTCTTATTCACAAGCGTTGCCAACACAAACCTTCATGGGATTGAGAGACATTCGTTACACTTAAACACATTTGTATGCGTGGATGTGTGTGTATGTATGAACGTACAAACCGCCGTCTTCAGCAAAATGCGGACCACATTGCAGATGGATGACTTTGAAAGATGTTTGCTCAAACCAAATAAAACACATGCGTACATACATACATATATGTATGTATATGCATATGTATATGTAGAGATATAGATTATAAAAGTAGTTGACTCGTAACAACTGGAAATGTACATACATATGTACATATACTCGTATATAGTGGCACGTGAAATTTATAATATTGTGTTAATAATGAATGCATAGTAACTACATAAATATGTATTGGGTGTTCTTTTAAGACTGGCTCTTTGAAATTTAACACCATATTTGTTTTGTGCCGGTTGCGCCAAGCAAACAAATTTTCAAAATACACTACCGAAATGATAAGAGTTTAGTGCTGCGAAAATGGATATTGGCTACCCAGGGTATGCGATTTGACGCTATTGCATTTTCTTCTTTTCGGGGGTTATTTTTTCTTTTTTTTTCTTTTGTGGTTTTATGATTTTTTTGCATTTTAACGGGTGGTACGTGCCAATTCCCCAGGAACCTTGCCTGAACCGAAAGATAAGATCCGACGCGTAGTTGATGAATTGAAATTTAATCAGCACTATGCCAAAATGTCATGGCAATCAACGTCACGAGGCGGCTATTCATCGTTTATTCCTTTCTATGCACAGGGTTGTCCATATTCGACGGAACCGACGGATTTCGATGACTCTTTCGGCCCATTCCAATCGACGAGGCTTGTCCGCAGGCAACAATCTTTACGTATTTAATCTTATACGGGAATAAATGCAAATCAATGTGGATAATTCGTTATAAAGTGGTCCAAGCAATGCCCAACTGCTGAGAACGGCGATTTTGGGATGTCCTTGGCGACGCCTTGGTTGGTTTTGATTTGGCCTCTTTGGATTAGAAAGAGCATCACCAGTCGAAATTATTTTTATATTTTATATTATTTAATTTCTTATACGCACGTTGAGTTTTCACAATTGACTTCTTTTGTTGAATGTAAATTACAACAATTTGGGAACGCTCGCGTGGCGTGTACTGTTCCATGGTAAAAATCTGCTTGGACTGACGCTTCCAACGCGGTATGCCATTAAGCAATCTGACGTCCCTGTCAAAAGGTACAGGGTTGCCAGATGGGTCCGTCGAATATTGGCAACCCTGTATAACTTCCATGCCTACGCTCTGTACTGCGAAAGAGTCAAGCTTTCAAATCAACACTGCGTCCTTCCTTCTTTCAAATTCCATAATAGGCGGTCTTAATGGGAAGCCCTATAAAAGATTTCACAAAACCTAACACATTCACTTAGCAAAGAGGAAACGTATTTGTGTTTGAAGTAAATAGAAATAATGCAACTTCTGTGTGGAACTGGTGCGGATATAATCAGATTTACACACTTTGAGCTGTAATATTGGATATTGGGTAATCTAAAAGGTTCGGTAAGAAATTGACGATATTCGAGCTTAAAAACGACTACTCTTGGATTATTTACATGTAAGTACACTTATGGAGAAAATTATAGAATGGTGATAGTACGAAAATTTTGTATATGGAGAAAAAATTATCAAAAAGTAACGAGGACCTTGAGCCACTTCAAACTTGCACTTTTGTTATACAATATTAAAATTGCACAAAACTGCATACTGAATTTTATTTTTTGAATTCTGATTAAAAGGTTTGAAATTTTTATGAAAATTTTTCGAATTAAATCTTGTATGAAGTTGGAAACATTGAGTTATTGTATTATATGGTATTTGTTGTAGCATGAGCTGTACTTTATAAAAAATTAGTGAAAATAAAACAAAATGGAGAATTTGGAGGAAATTCGCATTGAAAAATGGTGTTGAGCTTTAGCAAAAAGCTTTTTTTTATCCTTTATTAGCCTCTTTTGACCTCTTACGAATTATTGTGAAACACGATTTGTAAACTAGGTTTATACCATAGGGCTTTGCAAGTCAAAAAATTGGCCCACCCTAGTGAAGATCTTACTAATATGATATGTAAGTAAAAGAAACCAGTCTTTAAATTGTGCGAATCCAAAGTTAATGTAAATAGCAAGCAAGTTCAATTTATGATGAATTCAAATTATGATTAGGTAAGGCCAAATACAATGCGTGCACAAGGTTTAGTGAGATTCCATAACTCGCTTAATTTGTATAATTTGGTATAACCAATGAAATATTTAATTTTTTGTGCATGGCCAATTTTAAATTTACTTAAACTTTCTTTATATTAAGTGCGTTATAGGAATCAAGTTTAGTTGAAAAATGGCATAAATCGAGATTCTTTTCGTCATTTCGTTTATACGAAAGTATTATACGTCAAAACTTCGCTCCTTTTGATTAGTCTTTTAAGAATTTTTTTTTTTATTATTATTTTTATAACAAAAATTTAAAAAATCCCAAAAATTTTCATCTCAATGTGTGCCCAATTAGAATTTCTAGAAAAAATTCTATGCATGCAGTTTTATTCTTATTCAATTTTAGTTGATTTTTTATATTATTTTTGCTTGATGCTGTTGCGCCTTTTCTTCCATATAAAGAAATTACTTAGTACGTACAATGTAGATACTTTATATACGAATTTTAACAGTGTTTGAACTAAAAAATTAAGTGGCAACACCATTCAGAAATACATTTTAATTAAAATATTTTCCATCATAGTTTGCGTGATTCTCAGATCCTAATATTTGGTTCATCTGTATTATTATTTATCATTTGCGCCTTAAGAGCTAGGTGGCAACACCATACACAAATAATTTCTATAAAGCTTTGTTCAATCTTTTGAACACATTTTGCTTGTTGCCCATGTCATAACCTCTAATATGGTTTTTATTAATGAAAATTTCTTTTTAGATTAGATGGCAACCTTTTCATTAATAGATATATTGTAGCATACCGAGAAACTTTGCGAACCGACTGGCAACACTACTGAGCGAATGAGATACTTAAACAAAAACATGAATTCGCCTTGACACTAGATGGCAAGACAAAACAAGGCGAAGTAGAATACGCCAGTAGATATGAGTTGCCAAATCCAGAAATTACGATAGTCATTAAACACATGCACATACATATATAAGTCTAGGTGCACGCGCATAGGGTATTCAGTCCTAAGTTTAACGTGAAAAGTTTAAATGAAAAGTAAAACAATAAAGTGATTCACTAAAGCGAGCAAGTTGTGTTGCCATTAATTTGTGACTTTGATTTAGCAATTCAGTGATCGGATTGAGAGGAGACATTTTATTTAAATAAAAACGTAATAAATTCGTACAAAATGTATGCAAGTATACAATATATATTCTTGCAATTAAAATTTTTTGTTTCTTAATTTTCAACAACACAATATGCAATAAAAAAAATAGGTGGCAGCACCACTTAAAAATATTTTTTATTAAAACCTATTTAAGCATATTTATATAATATGATACCTATATCTTAAACTTTATAAATCACTATTTTTACAGTGAAATACAGGTGGCAACGCTATGAAAAAAGTTGTGTTTGGAATAAATTGTTTTTAGTATTTGTGTATTGCAATGCTTATGAATATTTTGTAATAAACTACTTTTCTAATAGAAGCAGGTGGCAACACCATGCAGTATAAAAAATATTAAGATCGGGATAGCAGTTTTTGAGCCATACTTTTTCGAAGAAATATGCATATTTAATATGTAAATATTACTATTTTTGCAGTGCAATCCAGGTGGCAACGCTTTCAAAAAAATTGTGTTTTTTTAATAAATGTTTTTTTAATATTTGCATGTTACAATATTTATGAGTATTTTCTAAACACTACTTTTTTAATACAAACAGGTGGCAACACCCTATGGTGTAAAAAATATTAAAATCGGGTTAGCAGTTTTTCAGCCATACTTTTTCGAATAAATTTGCATATTTAATATGTAAATATTACTATTTTTGCAGTGCAATCCAGGTGGCAACGCTACCAAAAAATTGTGTTTTTTTAATATTTGCATGTTTTATGTCAATATTTATGAGTATTTTCTAAAAACTATTTTTTTAATACAAACAGATGGCAACATCCTGCGGTGTAAAAAATATTACGATCGGGTTTGCAGTTTTTCAGCCATACTCTTTCGAAGAAATATGCATATTTAATGTTTAATGTAAATATTATAAATATTTTTATATGAATACGTAATATGTATGTATTTCCTTATATATGTATGTATGTACATACATACATACACATAAACGGAATAATCGCAGGCTTTTTACAGTCGTTATATAAAAGAAATTTATATAACTTTGGATGGACAGAAAGAAACCAGCTTCTTACACAGTTTGAAGCTTCATTTTAAACAAATGGGCACACACTTACTGTTTAAACTTTAATTTTTCGCCTCCCAAGCACATCGAAATCACACAATTTTGTGGCCTTGAAGCCATTCACGACACGTTGCTTCAATAGCAAAAGTCTCACCATAAGTTTCCACGCCGATTCGACGCGCCTCATCCGCAATTTTTTTTTCGAATTGCAGACAAAAAGCAAAACTATTCATAAGTGATTCTTATTGGGTTGAAAAGTAGAGATTTCCACGCACAGAAAAAAAAACTACATATATGACGCAGATAAAAATTCACGAGTGTAATGATCGGTGGGCTGTTTCACATGCCTTAGCTGACCATGGGACGCTTCTACTCTGGCGTTCTGGTGTTCTGGCATTCTTAACAAGCATTTGCCGTTCATACCATAATATTGCGAAATTGCGATTTTCTATTTGCACATCCAATATTATACTGGGTATAAAAATAGTTGCAACTGAGGCAGCTATGTGTTTCCTATTTATCGCGAATCATAAAAAAGCGATTATGAAACAGCTTACGGTTTGCCTTTTTTATTTGCAATAGAAAAGCAAATATTTTATTTAAGTTTTTGTATGTAAAGTGCGAAGGTATACGCATACATACATACGTACGTACGTGCGTGCGTATGGCGAAATGTGTATATGAGTGCGTGGCTTAACTTACTAGGACAGAGATAAAAACGTTTCTATCTCATTGACGAACGAGCTGCTAATGGATCAATGGACTTAGCAACAAGCATTTGCTGCAAAGCAAACTGCCACAATTTGTTAATTTTAAAGTAATAGGTGCATATATAACACCTTAGAGGAAAAAGTCGTTAACAGTAATGAAAGAAATTTACAAATATGTAGTACACTCCCCTTTTCCATCACATTGATCGATCGTTTTATAAGCTGGGTCGTATATTAATAAAAATTAGTGTAGAGGGGGTTTGTTCGAATTCCTCCACGCACTATTTACTTTTCATACATTATGCGTGAATTACGGTGATTAACGGCGAGTAAGTAAGAATATTTGTTACCTGCCATCGAATGAGAACTCAAATTTGTTTTAATAGTGATTCATAAAAATTTGATATAGGTAAAAGCACGCAAGTAGCGGAATTATATGACACTTGAAAGTATGCATGTACTTATTTATATTTTCTATATTTAATAAAATAATAAAACGTAATAAAATAAGACAAATACTAAAATTTATTGAGGAAGTTGGGCTCAGAGACATACTCTGACTCCAAGAAGGGGGAAATATAGTTCTTATAGGTCGCAGAGCTAAGCCTCCTCATAATAGTAATAATAATAGAGTGAAAAAGGAAACTGAGAAGTGACTGACTTGGAAGTAAAACTTATTGGAGTGCTGCGATTTATATTTTAGCAGTTTGTTAAGAGTCGATATCAGCAGTGACGTTAAAATTGGGAAGGACCTCTCCCTCCGAGTCGTTTGATACCAAACGAGGTTTCTCTTATGTGACTTCCTTAACCTGATGCTGGAAAAGAAGTGCGAGCCGCAGAACTTAATCGCGCAAGCAAAATTTTTTATACGAACGTAAGCAGATGATATTGGCATCATCGTCATTAAGAACCGCGCTGTTAGTACTGTTTTTTCCTAACTGGATTAAGAAGCAAAGCGAATGGGTCTGGTGGTGAACGAGGACAAAAGGAAGTACCTCCTGTCATCAAACAAACAGGCGGCGCACTTGGGTATCGGCACCCACGTTACTGTTGACAGTTATGATTGCGAGGTTGTAAGAGACCTCATTTATCTAGGAACCAGCATCAACAACGATAACAATGTCAGTCTTGAAGTCTAACGGAGAATCTCTTTTACCGACAAGTGCTATTTTGGATCAAGTAGGGGTAATTGAGTAGTAAAGTCCTCTCTCGACCAACAAAACTAACACTCTGCAAGGCTCTCATCATGGCCTACGTACGGCGCAGAAGTGTGGACGATTACAGCAACCAATAAGGTGTCTCTTGGAGTTTTTGAGAGAAAGATTCTGTGGAAGATTTTTACACCTTTGCACGTTGCCGACATCGAGTATCGCAGGCCATGGAACAACTAGCTTTACGACGACAAAGACACAGTTCAGCGAATGAAGATCCAGCGGCTCCGTTGGCTGGGTCATGTTGTTCGAATGGATATAAACGTTCCGGGCCTGAAAGTATTCAATGCAGTGCTGGTGATAACAGAGGAAAAGGAAGGTCTGCTTTGCGTTGTAAAGATCAGGTGGAAAAGAACTTGACTTCACTTGGTGTGTCGAACAGGCGGCGGTTAGCACAAAAAAGAAACGACTGGCGCTTTGCTAAACTCAGCCAAAATCGCGTATTTTTTTATTTATTTTTTTTTTCATAAAAATATAGTTTTTTTTTCATAAAAATATAGCCCATCAGTAATGGCTGAAATTTTGAAAGGTGCACTGGCTACACTCAGTAGTTGGGCTGCCAGTTGCGGTCTCAGAGTTAAAACGGAGTTGATGCTATTCACCAGGAAAAACAAGCCTCCGCCTTTTAAGCTTCCAAGACCAGTGTCGCATCGGAAGTCAAGTATCTTGATCTAATACTTGACCCCAAGCTCCACTGGAAGCTGCACATAGAAAATCGAATTAAGAAGGCCAGTATAGCCTTCTACGCCTGTAAATCTATGTTCGGCAAAAAATGGGGTCTCAAGCCACGTGTCGTACTTTGGATGTACAACTTAGTGGTTCTGCCAATTTTGACATATGGTAGCCTAGTTTGGTGGGTAGCTCTTCAGAAAGGCTACAACACCATTAAACTAGAGAGTGCAGAGAACTGTATGTGTGGGCATCACTGGTGCTTGTAGAACATGTCCCACTGCTGCGCTCAATGTTATTCTGCACTTACTTCATGTGGATCTGCAGGTTAAATCCATTGCTGCTCAGGTGCTATTAGGTTGAAGGAGATTGGTCGTTGGAGACATCTTCCTGTAGGATATAGTAGCATCTTGAAGCAGATCTCCCCTTCCTTCTCTGTTCTTCGTACTGATCTCTCCATCGGCAAACTGGGATTTGAAAGTTGTGCTAGGGTTACCTTTCCGAGCAGGCAAGATTGGAAAGAGGGGAGACTCGGCACGGATATAGGTACCTCTTTTTTCACTGACGGATCCAAGATGGATTCTGGAGTGGGAGTGTGGGCTGTCTCTAAATCAGCCAGCATTTCGATCTCCTTTAAACTGCCGGAAACGAGCAGTGTTTTTCAAGCAGAGATCTTCGCGATCCTGCAAGCATGCAAAATGCTTCGGGATCGCTGTTGGGAGGGAGACATTAATATTTTTTCCGATAGTCAAGCTGCGATCAAGGCCCTGTCGTCGCCGTATTGCAGTTCTCTTATGGTGAACTCCTGTAATGAGGAGCTCAAACGTCTCGAACGTGCAGGAAACATTTCCCTTATCTAGGTTCCTGGGCACAGGAATATAGAGGGAAATGAAATTGCCGATGAGCTTGCCAGGAAGGGGTCGACAGAACCGGTTTCAGCTGTTTAAGTTCGAATTGTTGCAGCATCCACCTTATTTACCAGGATTGACTCCTAGCGACTTCCATATGTTTCCAGACCTAAAAAAAATTCATCGTAGAAAGCGTTTTTCATCAAAGGATGAGGTCATAACAGCTGTGTGAGCGTATTTTGCAGCCCTTCCAGATTCTCACTTCAGGAATGGAATTCACAAATTGGAATCTATGTAGTTGGAAGAAGTTTATTAATGTTCAGGGAGACTTACTGAATAATAAAGTGTACTTGAAACCACAATTCTTATCGAACCGCAAAGCTTATTGAACAGGCTAGTATATTAAACAGTTTTGCAACAAGTGGTAAGGCCGGAAACGGGCCCAAAATAATACAGATGATAACACCGACCGCATTTTACTTCTGATTTATGGGACTAACTTTAAGAAAAAGTAGTATAAGTGATATTAATAAGGCGCTATTCGTACAAAGTTGCGTTCAACATTTCTCACAATATGTACTGCATATGCACGTATGTATGTGCCAACTTGGATGTACGTATATAAAATAAAAATTAACGAGCGCAAAATTTACACAGCCGTTTACTTATTTTTACTAGGAAGTATGTGGTTTATATTTCACTGCAAAAACCGAAGAATTTGATAACGTTTTGCCATATTTCAATCTTTGCTTACGAAAAGACCCCAGCAACAAGCAATAGTTCTTCATAGGCACACGAAAGGGGGACACTTAAGTGGAGCAAACCAAATTACTTACGAAGTTAAAGGTAAATAAATTAATAATTTCCTGCATTAGTTATAAATACAAGGAGTCCAATTACAGTTTTTTCTTGCAAAAAAAATTCTGCAATTCTAAATTCCAGTGGAGAATATTTTTCCTCAAAATTTTGAGAGTAGGAAATTTCGAAACAGCTGTTTCTGCCGCTTTGACAGTTCCAAGTGGTGTGAATTGTTTGAAGGTCTAAGTAGTTTCAACAGAAGTTGGCAAAAGAGTGTGCAAAAATAAATAGAAAACATCAGACACAGACACAAAAAGCTTTAAGTTGGCATATTCACAATAAATCAAACCCACTTGAACTGTCGCACCCTTCATGGGTACTAAAAATATCTTTTAATCAAGTTTCCGTTAATTTTCCTGCTTTACAGATTTGGTAAGACTGAATGAAGCTGCTTTCGAATATTTGTAATTCGGGCTTAGAATGCGAGTGTAGGTAATAAAAAGCTTATTGTAAAACTCATTGAAACTTTGCGCTTTTTCCCTGACAGTGGAAAGCGAACGGGGTTCAGAAAAAATGAGGACGTTTCTTTGGCCCAATCTACACTTAAGAAAGCACCAGATAAGTTTTGATTGACATTTTTTAAACACAAAATGGATTAATACATATAGGTATGTAGGTAAAGCAGAAGAACAGATATTTCTCTGCAGCGCTACATAGCATTTGCATAAATTTTAAAGTCTTCTCAATCCTAAGCGAAAAAGTAGTAAAAGGGCTTGCCACCCTTTTTAGTGAAAGCTCAGAAGTAATTTTTAGTCTCCTGGTACATATGCCAAATGTCGTCATCATCGCGTGCTAACAGATGCCGACATCACATGATACGACGCAAAAATAGCAGCCCAAAACCGTGTACGATGGAAGAGTCTTGTTGAGGCTCCAAGAAAAAAAATTTTTATCTTTAGTCTCACCCCGACACTTAGTAGCAACTCAAAGTATAAGAAACAGAATAATGATAGACAGTGCTCTTTATAATCAGCTGCAAAGTATTAGGCTAATTATCTAGAACTTCAAATAATGTCAATGACCTTCACCTTTTTCTAATGCAAAAAATACTAATAAAATAAATAAAACTTAAAAAAAAAAAATAATAAATATTATTGCTAAAACACGCGTATCCCTTTTTTTTGATTAAGCAATTTTTGGTTACTTAGCCGCCTGCTAATCTTCTCATTGCTGCCTTCATAAAATTCTCTCGCGATTTCAAGATTCACCCGCATCATGTTTATAAGTAACTCTAATTGGCTCTTGTTGGTAGTTTTGACCTAAACAATTTTTTCAACATTTTATCTCATTCAAAAGTTAAAATTCTTACATTTTTGTGTACTGTTGTCTCACACTTTGTTGGCGGAAATTCGTTTGAAAATGCCATCATATTCTCCCTTTTTTGTATATCTGTTTTACCTACTTTTCCCCCACACGAAGGAAAAATGGCTAAAATTCGCTAGAAATTTTTGTTCATGATAGGGGAAAGGGAATAAAGAAAAATTTCCCGGGTGAATCCGCCTGAATATATGATACTATATTTAAGCTCTAAGCTCTTACTTAATAATTAATAATGGAAATAAGAGGCGTTCTGCAGTTACGCTGATTATTCGATAGCCACAGCGGATATTAAGCATTCATAAATAAATAAAATAAAAGCTAAAATTATTTTAAAGTGAAATATATTTGTGTAGCATTTATGTGAGAAATGCTGTATTTCTAGATTAATATCAATTAAATAAAGAAATAAATGCCTGCCCCTCCCATAAGAACTATTTCAGGCGTTAGTGGTAGACCGTATCGCCAGAGAACAGTGGGCGAGCTACTAAGAAATATGAACCATGGGACTACAGTTGGTTGTTGGTTTCCCAAGCGGAAGCTCAGTGCTGATAAAATATGTAAATGCAAAGTTTGTGACAGTCTTTCTATGCGAACTTATACATGTATGTAGATATATACATATGTACCTGGTAGTATATATAGCTATGTAGATTTGTTTGCACACACTCGTGCATACAATTCATGGATTGTTAAAAAAAATTTAACCTTGGACTGAAGTGGGCTGGTGTGTATGTATGTCTGTACTTCTTTATTTGGTTGCTTTGTTGGCGCCAGTTTTTTGAAACGCTAAAGCCGGTGAAAAGCGGCTATTAAAACAGAAATAAATTAATAAAATTATAGCATGTCTCGTCACCTGCAGACATCAAATCACATACTACCTATGTTTGTACACACAGGCATGTACATCAAACAATCGCACACATTTAGGGACGATAAGATAACGGTGGTGTGTAGGTTTCGCCAAAAAAAGAAATAAAATTAAAAAAATTAAAATTTTGCGACTTTTAAACGTATTTTCAATTTGCTTGTACTTTCTTGTCGACATAAATATGTACAGGTATGCATGTACTATTTTGCCAATGTTGTGGATTACCTCAACCGAAAAGGGCAACAAGGAAGTGATATCAGCCTTGATTTTTTGCACTTTTTATGGAGACCTCGGCATATGTACGCTTGTAATCATTTAGTGATAGCTGCTGGTTTAGCGTTTCACATATTCACATAGCGCTTTGTTAAATGTCACTAAAATTTCAAGTGCCTGATTTTTGCTTAATTTTAAGAGTGCTTGTAAGCGTGATAAAACAGTTTTGAAAAATTTCCTGCGAGTAATAGTGATATCTCAGCAACTGTTAAGATATTGAATTTTATGACATCCAACTGAAAAATGTTCAGTATTTCCACTGCATGAGCAGATATGCAGTCCGGTTCAATTGATTAGAGGCAATATTTTAATGGAAATTTTATAAAAGAAATGCGCATTAAAGCTGTGAAAAGGGATCGATTTTCAAGCATTCATTGTGTTTGGTTGAAAACTTCTAATCATAATAAAATGAGAAAGCAGAAAGGTTCAATAGATCGTAAAAAGCCACAAATCGATATCTTGACCTTAGAGAGACTTTAAAAGCGCCAAATTACCAAAAAAATTGGTCGAAATCCAAATTTTCTGGATCTTTACGTGAACCAAGGTGCGCCCTATTGTAAGAACTACAAAGGCATAACTGCAATGGCTTTAACATCGAAGGAAATCAGCAAAATCCTTAAGATTGCATCAAATTCCGCCCCTTCAAGAAGAAATGGCAAATGCTACAGCCAGCAAATCTCCTGTTCAAAGAGCTCCTCCAAAAGCGCCTTATCTGAAGAATAAAAAATTACAAAAAAAAAATCACTTTTGAATAAATCTCGCAAACAACTTCACCTCGATTTTGCTAGGCACCACATGGTTTAGAGTTCTGTTACAAATAACGATCCAGGTGGATGAAAAAAATTAGAATTTACTGACGAAAAGAAGTTCCTTGACTTAAGAAAGCAGAAAAGGTACGGCATAACAGTCGTGAATTGAGAGCAGTATCGTATGGAGAGCAATATCGTACTATGGCGCGTTCGAATTGAAATTTGTAGACCTCGAAATGTCGGCAAACAGCTATAAAGCTTATATTTTGTGTTTTGAACGGGATTTCGTGTGCCGAATCTTTGAAAACGTTGCAGAAAGCCAATGGCGAGTGTTCTTTATCAAAAATACGGGTCTACGAGTGGTATAAGGCTTTTACAGATCTGGTCGCCCATCTGGTCGCTCTTCAACGGAATGAAAACGTCGACAAAGGCAAGGAAATTGTGCTGGGAAACCATCATTTAAGTTTGAGGGAGGTAGCTCGTGACCTTAGCGGGTCTCACGAATCAATTCGCAACATTTTACACCATCAATTGGGCATGAGACGCAAGGCTGGTCGTTCCATGAGAGTTCAATTTCTTTCAAAAAATTCATCGAAAGAAGGTGGCTGAAGACATGCTTGAGCAAGTGAATACGGGCCCAAAGCTTATCCAGCACATCATAACAGGTGATGAGACATGGGTATATGATGGATGGACGTCAAAGTCGGTCAAAAGTGAAAGTCAAGCTACTCGTCATCTTTGATTATCATGGTATTGTGCACTCGGATTTCGTTCCAAATGGTTCTACGTTAAATAAAGAATATAATTTGGAAGTTATGCGACGTTTGGTAGAGAATGTACGTAGGAAACGGCCCAATTTGTGGAAAGAAAACTCATGGATCTTGCACCAAGATAACGCACCTTCACACAAGGCTCATATTGTGAACACTTTTTTGACCAAAAACTCGACAAATATCATCGAACAACCACCCTATGACTTTTTTCTTTTCCCAAATAGTATATCGCCACTACGCGGACGCCGCTTTGGGTCGATAGAGGCCATTAAGGAGAATTCGTTGAAGGAGCTGAACGCTGAACGCTGAACGCGTTTAAAAGGTGTTTTGGTGACTGGAGTAATCGTTGGCATATGTGTATTGCTTCAAATGGAGCCTATTTTGAAGGGGACAAAAAAAATTTTTTGATGATTAAATAATTAGTTTGTGTTTTACTGAATAATCCCCGGTAGTTTTTTGACAGAATGTAAAAAGCTTTACATAATAAATGTAAATAAAAAATAATAAAAAAATTCCTATATTTGCTATTATTTTTTGTTATTTAGTTAGTGCCTCTATTCAAGTGAAGCAATAAATGAAGCACAGTATTACAGCTGCTGAAGTTTTATGCTGTTAGGAATGGAAGTATAGAAGTAGATGGAAGTATAGGTTGATGTACCTATGCTTATTTTCCTGCAAGGCACAGTCTTCACTTGAATTATCAGAAAACCTTGAATTACTAGATAAAATGCAGTTGCTTTAATAACGATTTTTTTCCATAAAAAATATTGTCTCTAATCAAGTGAATCGGACTGTACTTGCCCTAACCACATTAATTCGTACCCTCATGACTTTTTCTCACATACACCCGCCATACGAAGTAAAATGACCGAATTTTTTATGTGGAAAAAAGCTCATTACTCACCATTTGAAGAAAATTATATCAATTATAGAATTCCGTGAATTTAAAACTACCTCGTGCAACTTTTCCGATACTTGAAAATGAAATATACAAACCTGAAATAGAGAGAAAACATATTTGGTATAAGTACAAATATATATTAAAAAATAATACAATAAATAAAAAATACAATAATTTTATAAAACCCAATGAGTCCTAAAAATTTTGAATGTTAGCTGTACCCACGCTCTATAATAGAATAAACGATAAGAAGTGATTTCATTTATGAATTTTTAAAAAAATTTAAAATGTAGATGAAATTTGCTGAATTTTTCTAAATTTCTTAATATCTAATTTGATATTCTGTTTTTTATGTTGTTGTTATTGCACAGCTTACTATTGATATTTTCATCGAACAGCTTGGTATTTTTTGCATAAACTTGCATACAACCTTTTCACTTACAAGCTTTATTTATTCTTTTTTCAGTGAGTTGAAAAATTCATCTCGCCCAAAAGATGGCATTAACTAGTAGAAACTTTCGTGCGATGATTTATTACGATTTTCCTCCTAGATCATGGCGATAGGAGTTCATTGCTGAACTTACTTTGCCTTTTGCGTTCCAGCACCACACTTAGCCACTTGAAAACGTTGATACAACGAGTTTCCACGTGATCGCCGATCTTTGCAGAATGAATTTCGTGAAGGCCGTCCAAAATCGTTATTGTGCCATAAAAAATCGATGCTGTGCTTCAATTGACAAAGCAAGATCGTCATGTGTCAATTCGCGAGATAGGGACATCCTCGAGCATTAGTGTGGCCAGCATACATTCAATATTGCGTGAACACTTGGTTGTCAAGAAGATTTTTTTTCCTTGGATACCGCATAATTCGACAATTGCCCAAAAATGTCAAAAAAAAAATGACTCTTGTCGATTGGAGTTAAGAAATGTAGAAAAAATCAGCCACTATGGTTAAAAGCCTGTCTATGATATTGTAATAACAGACGACTCATATGGATATATGCATATGAGCCGTAAACTAAACAGCAATCGAAAGTATGGATGTCCCAAGACGATCTTAATCCAACAAAAGTTGTTCGTGGAAGAAGCACCTCAAAGCAAATCGTCGCCTGTTTTTCGGAAAATCTAGTCATGTCTCAACTGTAGCACTAGAGAAACTTAAAACAGTATATTCTAAGTGGTACACAATCATTTGTTTGCCAGAAGTTTTCAGAGAATTAAGGAAAACCAAGCGCCAACAACAAATCATCCTTCACCAAGCCAATGCGAGCTCTCACTTGTCAGCTCACACAAGAGAGTTTTTGAGCACTCAAAAATTGAATTAATGGGTCATCCACCTTACAACTCTTATTTGGCACCTAACGATTTCTTTTTATTCTCGAGCATTAAAAATAAAATGCGCGCTCAACGTTTTTCAACGCCAGAAGAAGCTGTTGAAGCCTTTAAGCAGCTCGTTTCGGAAGTATAGACTTTTGAGGGCCAAAAGTGCTCAGGAAATCGGTTCAAGCGAATTAGTGCAGGCGCTAAAGGACATTGAGTATGCAAAATGTGAGGACCGCATTCTATAAATAGTTTTGAACTCAGAAAAGTTTGCAGATTATGATTCTGGATGTTGCCGGGAGATTTGATGGTCCATTTTTTTTTTACCCCACCCCCTTAGTATTCAAGTAACTGGTAGTATTGGAATAAGATGGGACCTAGTGATCCCGAAGGGAATTTTCGCGCTAAGCACGAATCCGAGTTCAAAAATTTTCCATCACGTCAGGTTTTCGAGAAAAAGGGGGTTGAAACCCCTAAAAATAGCGTATTTGGCCATTTTTCAAAAATTGTGGAGCAAAACCCTAACGTGCTACGATCTTCGTTATTGTCAGTAATTGAAGGTTGAACTTTGCTCTTTGAAATAAGCCCAAACCCAAATTGTTCGCATGCACCCTTAGAGTAGGGGGTGTACTTATGTCTACGGAGGTAGAGAAAAAAATGAACATAGGAACTTATCTACACCCAAGATAAGATATAATGAAAAGTGCAGTGCTCCTAAGGTACTTAGTGTCGCTGATTACAAACCTGTAGTCAGATTCCCAAAATTCAAAATGACGGACGAAAATGTTAAAAATTTCGGTCGTGTGTCAGACGATGTATTAGATTTGAAAATTTGAATTTGATTTTTTTTATTTCTTTTTAAATGGAATGTTTGACTTCAGATTTGTAATCAGCGACACTAAATACCTTAGGAGCACTGCACTTTTCATTATATCTTATCTTGGGTGTAGATAAGTTCCTATGTTCATTTTTTTCTCTACCCCCGTAGACATAAGTACACCCCCTACTCTAAGGGTGCATGCGAACAATTTGGGTTTGGGCTTATTTCAAAGAGCAAAGTTCAACCTTCAATTACTGACAATAACGAAGATCGTAGCACGTTAGGGTTTTGCTCCACAATTTTTGAAAAATGGCCAAAGAATAGAAGCATGTTCATGCATGTTTAAAGATAGCCTAGTTATTCACCAAAAAAACTTGAGGGAAAAATTCGAACTCGGCGCCGTCATCGCGATTTCGTTGGCGCGCTATTTATAAATTTCGAGTTAACAGTACACAGGGTGTCGCCGTTACGATAAGGAAAAGCTGCAACGGCATCTTTCATGGTAACTTTCTTGCCGTTATATGAGTTCAACACTATGTTGTTAGAGAAAAGCGCAATTAAATATAGAAGCAAGTAAAGACAGTTACAAATGCAGGAGTTGATATTTATTTTCAGTACTTGAAACTATACATGGTTGAATTGCAAGTTGGCTCCAACACATGTTATAATATATTGTATCTTAAATAGGCGTAATTATTTATGAAGGTGTCCCACGATGTATAAAAACCGCCAATGTATTCTTGTAATTTTGAATGCAAAGTCCTATGTACTATGTTTTAGAATTTATTTTTACAAGATATCTAGAGCTATTAATGTTTACTATTTCATTAGTTTGTGAATTCAATGGAAAATATTATACCAAATTCTATGACGCATTAAAAACTGTATTTACATACATGCGGAATACACATTTGTATGGGAGTACAATACGTGTGGGTGTCTTGGCATTCAATACATAGTACGTATATATGAATACGCATGCGATTTTATAATTTCTGCAACTCACACCTAATCAAATCAATATTTATGATAGACACTAACAAGAACTGCCGCAAATTTTTGCAAACAAATCTATGTAAACAGTTGCGCGATCAAGGAAAGGTTAGTTTACTTATGGGATATAATACTATCTACAATTCAAGTACTACAAACATATGTATGTATGGATGTGTGTAAATAAATAAAATATAGATGTTTCAACGTTTCATAGAAAATACATAGAAAGCATTAACTATTTCGCTTGCGTTAAAGCTAAACCATACAGTGCGTAATTTGCAGTCAGTTGGGGGCGAGACTGAGTATCTTCTAAGGAAAAAAATAAACTGAAATAAATTAATTTTTCTTTTCAAATTTTTAGTTTCTTTCTGATATTCGGATTTCGTCATGCCAATAAACTATTTGTGACTTTGTTGTACTTTGTAGGGTAGTAATTTTTTACGGGATACGGCTTTAGGTCCTTTCTAAATCTATACCTACTTTACGGAAAATATGTACCCGAACACATACATAGGAACTAATTTGAAATCAAAGCGAATTCAAGAAAGGCAGCAGTAGTACAAAAACAGCAGCAGTAGTACAAAAACAATATTTACATGTATTTCGTTTTTGTAATTTGGTGGTTTAAATGATTGAGATCAGCTGATTACTTCCCACAAATTCCACAAACCCCACAAATTTCGCGGATCACTATGACATTCAAACTACAAAAAGGAAAGACAAAATGAAAAACAAAAACAAATCATGTCCCAGTACCCAAATCAGAGAGAATTGATTAAGCCTTTTGAATTGCATGTAAAGCTATTTAAGGCGGCCACCGCAGCCGAATGGGTTGGTGCATGACTACCATTCGGAATTCAAAGAGAACGTAGGGTCGAATCTCGGTGAAATATCAAAATGAAGTAAACGTTTTTTTCAATAGTAGTCGCTCCTTGGCAGGAAATGGCAAACCTCCGAGTGTATTTCTGCCATAAAAAAGCTCCTCATAAAAATATCTGCCGTTCGGAGTCGGCTTAAAACTGTAGGTCCCTCCATTTGTGGAACAACATCAAGACGCACACCACAAATAGAAGGAGGAGCTCGGCCGAAACACCGAAAAAAAGGGTGTATGCGCCAATTATATATATATATATATATATATATATATATATATATATATATATATATATATATATATGTATATATATTTAAGGCTTTGAGGACTGATGGACTGTCAGAAAAAATTTTAATTTTTACTTTTTCGCACCCTGTTTCGGATACGATTTCTATAGGTTTCATTATGGCGAAAAGTTCCGCATGGAAAAATTTAGTGTCTGTAATCAGTGTTAAAGATTTGTGGGCTCTAGTCCCCACTACTAAAGCTAGATCAACATTTCTGGAAAGCCGATCCTCTTCTAAGAGCGGCGAAATTAAGGTTATAAGAGCGAAGTACACTATTAGGGAAGTTTCATTAGGCCACGTTTAAATATGTAGATACATTTTTCTTGCTTCAACTTTGCGATTTCTCTTTTGATGTTCCCGTCGTGTTGTTAGTTTTAAGTCTACAATCAGAAACAACATAGAGAAGAAAACAGGGGGTGTTCACAGAGCACGAGAATCGCCAGTAATACGTTAAAGCAACAAAAGTTGCCTTGCAGAATGCGGTGTTACTAATACTCATTAAGTGCTTCCAAACAAATGTAATTTTTGGCAGCTCCTTTCGTTTACTTATATATACCAGTTGCTTCATCTATTCGTCACTCACTAACGCTTGAGTGCGAGTAATGGCCGAATGCAATAAAAGGCACAGAGTGGGCTCGCTTAAGCTAAAGGCATTTCTCAAAGCTCACAACTCGACTAACTTCAATGTATATAGGCTGAAACAAGTCCGAAACGAAGGCATGGTTTGACAAAAGTTGTTATTGTTGGTTATTGCTTGGTTACAAATATGTTTGTTGCACAAAGGGTTTGACTGTAAATTGGCAGTTATATGCTAAGCCAACCAAAGCGAACCAGTGCCATTCTAAAAGGGACCAGTTCATTTATTAGATTTGAAATTTTTTATTTATTAAAATGTGTCAATTTCAATGGCAAACCTACTAATGAATTTATTGCTATTTCAGATATAAGCCAATAAAACTATAAAAGATATCTACACACATGTGAATGTATGCAAGCATGTACGAGTATGTATGGGCACAAATGTGTATCACTCGAAGGTTGATTTATGTGCTTACTTTGTAAATATTTGCGCAATCATAGTGAAACGCCAATAGTTCCTGATGTTGCGAATATTTATGATAGGATTTGCAGACCAATGCTTATATAATATTGACTTACGCGTGTGAGCTGATATATATGTATGCATGTACATACATAGAAGGTACCATTGTTTGAAATAAATACACTAAGGTTACTCCACTGGTCAATAACAGCAATAATCAATGAGTAAGCAATAGCAACGTTTTCGAGTAAGAGAAGAAAAGAACCCATACATATACCTGGAATCCTCAAGTAAATGAAATATTTTTAATAATTCTCAACAAAAGTTATGTATGATTCAAGTGGAAAATTTATATGAAACAAACTAAACAAATCAACTCAACTCATTAGTGGTTTAACTAGTTTTCATTTTTTTTGAGTTGAGCGAACTAATTAGAAATGATCCTAAGAAATATTGAAAGTAGGAAAAATTTAAAAATTACTGCTACGGGTAAAAGTGGTTTAAATTTCATCGTATAATAGGTGAGGATTTCGTTGAACACAAGTAAACTTCCACCTGCTAAATGCCTCTAACCTGAAATTTATTTAAATTAGCCTGAAAGGTACCAGTTACAATGTCAATAACGTCGATACCAAGAAGTGGTGGAAGCCGAAAACTAATGTGGAGAAAAAATATAACAATTTTATTGCCGCGCACCAGGCATGCCAGCAGACAGCTTCTTCAGCAGTTATAATAAGAATCCATTGGCAGCAGCATCAAGCCAACGACATATCGAAATGATCTGTTAAAACCACAGAGGACCACTAAAAGACACCTATACAACAACAATGTGAAATATACATGCATACACATACATATTTGTATACACACATTTGTATGTATATTCTATTAATGCTAATGTTCATTATGAAAACACCGAAAAGCGATCACAATCGCAATATTTAACTACCTGACGCATTTATAAAAAATAAATCACCTCAAAATGTGCCGACGCTGACCGATTGGAAGCTCATAGAGCTTACGATACGTTCATATGTGTATGAATATATGTACACACATGTGTGAATGTGTATGGCCTAAGGCGTAACACCAAACTAGTCAGAAGAGTACTAGTTTACAACTAGTCAGAAAAGTACTAGTTTACAACTAGTCAGAAAAATACTAGTTTACAACTGGCCCGAAAAGATCAGATTTGAAGCGATACAAAACATGCTTATTTTACTTAACTTTAAACTTTCAATTGATATTAATTGGGCATGTGGTGGCGCAAAAAGATATATTTACAACCGAGTAAATAAGGCACGTAACTTATTTGCTAGTCTTCGAAATATATGGCGCTCCAACAACAACAACAGAACTTGCACAAAGCTTAAAAGTTTTAATGCGTGCGCTAAGTCCGTGTTGTAGAGCGGATCCGAAACTTGGTTTGCGGCATCAGGCACTCAAAACTGCAAGCGTTTATAAAGAGGTGTCTGGGATATATATGTACTTAAGATATGGTGGCCTAGAGTAATAATAAACAAGAAACTCTGGAATTACACGCTAAAAAAACATTAACAACGAAGTAAAGAAGAGAAAATGTGGATGGATACCATAGGGTATACTCTGCGAAAGCCTTACGATGAAATACCGCATGCCGCCTTGACTGGGAACCCACAAGGAACGAGACCAAGAGGCAGACCACTGATGGCTTGGCAATGGACTATTCGCAAGGCAACTCGAAAATCGTTTAATGAACTGACCTATGACTAAAAATAGAAATATTTGGAAAACTTTTGTTGGATCCTTCAGCTCCTAAAAGAGTATGAAAATAAATAATAATAATAATGCAATTGGATATGAACAGCCCTCAGCATCGATATATCGACGTTCTCATCAATTAGGCATTCATGCATCCACTGTTTGGCAGATTTAACCTGTAGATGTGCAGATAGTGATGCCATTTTTCACATGTAATTGTTAAGCGCCGTATTTCGAATTAAAAATAGTGAAACCTGAAAGAATCTAGATTTTAAGATTTTTTATTTAACAACAATACCTTGGCGCGTCTTTTGAAGTATCGTTTATTTATGTACTCAATTTTCCTTTCTATCAATCTTTAGATAATGTAAACTAATATTATTAGTAAATCTAAAATCTAGAACTGCTCCAGCGTACCGCACGGTATCAGAAGCAGCAGTACTCATCATCAGCGGAACGATACCTATAGATCTTCAAAAGAGGGAACGAAGAGAACTATGAATACCTAAAAATGGCACTACAAACGCCATAGTGAGCCACACAAGCGTCCGTACCAATAGCGCAAAACAATACATTGGAGTACACACGCTGCAAATATGGCAAAAGCGCTAGGAGTCTGAGACTGTCTGGTATGACAGACAGTTCGGAGAGGTGAACTTCTATATTACCCAGATGATATCTGGACATGGGTATCTTCGAAAATATCTAAACAAAAAAACTTTTTTTCGAGAAACCGCCATTTTGTCAAAATAAATTATTATGCTTATTCCTCCGATTAATTACTAGATTTAACATTACTTAAGCGAAATCTGTTTGGTTTTGTTTTTTTTTTTTTTAATTTCAGAGGATCCAGTTCAGAGATATAGTGGTCACCGCTAAACGTCTTTTTTGAGAGAATCTTCCGGAGATCAGCTGTAGCTACTTTCCAAATAAATATTTTTACTAATAATACGGAAAATTGGTACGTACATAGAACGAGTCTTGCGCGCCAAAAACTTGAGATAGACCGAGATGCTTAACCGACATGTTAACCTTAACCGACCTATCTAATCAGACGATGAGCCGATAGCATGATGCTGGCTTCAAGACTCCCGACCCTGGACGCAGGGAGAGTAGAAGAGGCAGTCTTTATCAGAATGCCTTGGATCTTTTTCGATGAAATGCTACCGTAGTTTCGCGGCAAAACATCCAGAAAAGGAAAAGGAGGTATTGTTTTAGTAGCACACCACTCGACGCAGCAGACTACGGTCACTGTAAGTGCGAAGGCATTTTCAACCCTACCTCACCGCCGCAAAGAAAAGAAGAGCATTATTTTAATTTATACCTTTTATTATTATTACTTATTGATTAAAAAAAGGGCTATCAACTCAAATTAGTGGTGTCAGTCCTTAACTGGACTAGTATTTTTTTTTTGTCTATTTTGAACTAGTATGAGGCTGGTATACTTTTTATGGAACTCTGACAATGGTAGTATTCAAGTTGCTTGTATGCAAAAAAGACTGTTGCCTGACTAGTTCGGTATCCGGTTCGTACTAGTTGCGTGGTGGTTTACAACCAGTAGATTTGACTACAGGGTAAATAAAGAAGCAGTGCGTATGTATAATACCAAATCTAAAGTGCTAATAGCTAAATACATACATAAATATATCCAGCTTAGCACTGAGCGTGGCCATAAAAAGGTATGCATGCTGGATATTAATATTTACAAATATATATTTTTGTATGTGTGTGCATGAGCATGAAAAATAATGAATGAGTTGCCTAATAGATTTTTAAGAAATATCTGAATATAATACATATATGTATGTATGTATATTAATTATAGGCAGACAAATGCTTGTATGTATGTGCACATTTATATATATGTATATAAGTAAGTAAAGCAATCCCTGGTTAGAATGACACCATCAAAGTAGATTTGGAAATTTTTGAAAATAATTCACTAAAAGTAATTACTTCAGGGGTGGCTTTCCGTAAATTGATAATCGAATTCAATTCTTTTGTGGACCACGCCATTTTATTTTGATAAATTTATTTGACTTGCAATATTTGTCAGATCTGACTACAGTAGAAATTTATCTAATCTAAATTAAAAAAAATTAAAAAAGTTAAAATAATAGTTTTAGCTATACAACTAAATTATTATCTACTCTCCTAGAATATCATTTATAAGTACAACGAATTGCCATCATTTATCCGGAGCATACTGTGTGCGAATTCTGAGGAACCGAAAGAAGAAAGGAAAATTTAAGAAAAAAAATGTAGCGGGCATTGATCTGTATCAAATGGAAACAACTTTTTCAATATTTTAAATACTTACGCATACATATGTACCTATATGCATACATACTTATGCGATGACATATTTACAAGCATATGTTAAATATAGTTGTTTATTATGGTATTCATAAAACTATCCACGCTTTGGCATACTAAAAAGTTCTTAATTAGTGCTTCAAACCGGTAAGCGAAGAATTCGCCATTGTTTTTTTACTGATACGCTTAAGAGATACCACTAAATTGAGATTAGCATAAAAATGCATAATATATATCTATATGTATGTATATATATTTACAATAGATTAACAATACTATAAATTGTTTAAAATATTTAGTTCATTTAAAAAAAGTAGATTTTCAAACTGGTTTCATTTTGTAACAATTGAGAATTGATTAATAAGCCAGATTAAAAGGCTGTCCAGAAGTAGCATCTGTTAAAGATGTGAACATTTACTTTGTGAGTCAGTCGATAATCAGGGAGCTGCTTTCATTGGCAGTACGTTTGAAGTGGATTAGGGAATATCCGACAATATTTTCGATCGCTTCTGAATACTTTCTTATCAGACAACCATAGGTAAGGTGTCTACAAAAATTGATAAAATAAAAAAAGAAATTTAATTTTTGTCTAAATCTACCCAATCTTATTATTTTATTTTATTTAATCCATTTTTCAATCCAAATTTCCCCTTCTTACAGTTTTAAAAAGCAAGCTACTGCTATTAAATGCATAAGCACCAGGCCGACATCAATGCATGAGGATAGGGCCCCTGCAGGCCTAAGTCGCAGATGGATGGTGGGGAAGACTTGACAGACTTAACGCAGAAACTACAATAGTAAAATTATTTAAAGTACCGCGAGTTGAAATAATTTCATTATTTTCTACGCAGCTGAAATTCTACGTTCTACTTTCACGAAATGGAGATTTAAATATTTTAGTTCGCGCTTTACTAATTCTTTGGAAAATGGTGCGGTGGAGAATGGAAGGCAGGGGACTGCGTAAATTTCTTAATAAATTAAATGTTGTCGTTCTTTATTTATTTTTAATGCTTTCCTAATGAACTCATGCTATTTTTTTGCTCATATTATTTAGTTGTAGTGCCAGTTTTTTAGTGTTATTTTAACTGTGGTGAATTCTTTAAAACTGAGCCTGCAAAATTGGGCATTTAACCCTAGAAAGGTAATATTTAGCACCATTGTTTTGTGCGAAAGCTCGTTTGCTGTCATATTTCTCTCTTTCAAAATCACATCAAAAATTATAAATCGAGCATTTATCGAATATTGATTTCGTACATAATCTAAATAATTATAATACATACTTTCTTTATTAGTAGCTTTTGAACGAAGGGTAAAAACCAATTATATTATTTGAAGGGTAAAAACCAATTATATTTTTTTAATCTAATTTTAAAACAGCTATGCCCAAAATCAATGACGTTGAAAAAATTTTTCTTACAAATTTTACAAGGAAAGCATTAATTTATCTATAACTATTTCGCTTTCGTGTGTAGATGTGCAAGCACAAAAGCTGTTTCTATTTATTATTTGAAAAATTTCAATTAATACGAATTTCATAAAAACAAAACAAAAAGGAGTCCGAATTTCTTTGATTGAGTATTTACTACTAAAAATAAAGACAAACAAAAATGCTTAATATGTAGTAAATCTATTTTCTTTTAGTATTATTTGAAAAATGCTCTTTGCCTATAAATAAAATTTTGACGCAATAAAAGCTATTACATAACAAAATTTGCTAATCAAATATTTTAATTAGTATTTTAATATTTTGTTAAAATTAGTAAACAAAAATATTCTAAAATTAAAAAACTAATATTAACGAATTGAAAAACATATATTAAAAAAATTTTAGTAGAATTATTACTATTACTATTTAAAGATGGTCTTCAGGTGTAAGTAGAATTTCGACGCAATAAAACCTATTAAAAAAAAAATGTCTCCAAAAAAAAGTTATTACAAAATGCATTAAACAAAAATTATTAAAAAATTATAAAACTATTAAAAAACTAAAAATAAAATATTAAAACATTACTAAAGAACTAAAACTAAATATTTTTGTTAATGCTAAAAAATTAAAACTAAATTTATTTTTTTTTTATATTATTTTTATTTCTTTTATTGTATAACAAAAACTTATTAGAAAATTCATAAAATTCAATTATTAAAAAGTAACAAAAAAAAAATGTTTCGAAAAATAAAACAAAAAAAAAACAAAATTACAAACGAATTAAAAAAACAAAATTACAAACGAATTACTAAAAACATTACTAAAAAATATTTTACTACCATTTAAAAATAGACTTGACCAAAACTATTTTTAACAAAATTTCCTAAAAAAAAATTTAATCAAAAAAAAGAAAAAACGTTATTAAAAAACTTAAAATAAATTTTTTTAATACTAAAAAAATTACAAAATTTAAATTTATTACTATTAAAAAAACTGCCTTTAGGTGTAAGTAATATTTTGATGCAATAAAAAAAATATTACAAAATACATTAATCAGAACTATTAAAAAATAATAAAACGAAAATTATTTAAAAATAAAAAAAATATTACAAAATTAAAAAAAAATTATGAAAATATTAAAAAAAAATTACTAAAGAATTAAATTCTTTGTAAGAGATTTGGTTCTATTGTATAACAAATTTTTTAATTTTTTGTTTTAATTAAACAATTTTTTCTTAGCAAATTTTGCTAAAAATAATTTTTTTTGAAATGGTATAAAATATTTTTTGGTAACGTTTTTTAATTCTTTAGCAAAATTTTCACAGAAAACATTTTTAAATTAAAAACAAAATATTAAAATATTTAAAACAAATTTATTAAAATATTAAAAAAATTACTAATAAATTGATAAATTAAATTTGTTACTATTTAAAAAATGGTATTTAGGTGAGGTAAAATTTTGACGCAATAAAAGCTATTTGAAAAAAACTTTTACAATCTTCTACAAATTATTAAAAAATTAAAAAAAAAAAAATTACTAAAAAAAATTACTTTTTTTTATTACTACGCAGCAAAAGCTATTGTATAACAAAATCTCCCACAAAAAAATTTATAAGAAAATTCAATAAAAAAATTATTAAAAAATTAAAACAAAAAATTACCGAAACACTGAAAACAAAACACTACAAAAATTTAAAAAATTCTAAAAAATTAAAACAATCTATTTAAAAAATGTTCTTTGTGTGTAAATAAAATTTAGACTCACTAAAATCTATTTTCCAAGATCATATCTTTAAAAAAATTGTATTTAATTTTTTTTTTAATTTATTGAAACAATTTTTTTTAAATTTAGTAAGGATTTTTTTAAATTTAGTAAAGATTTTTTTTTTATTTAAATAAAAAAAAATTTTTTTTAATGCATTGAAATTATTTTTTTGGTAAATGTATTTAAACATTTTTTTTTCAATTTCTTGTCAAATCAAATTCTACATAGCATCAGATGTAAATATACATAAAAGGAATTTAACTAAAAATAGTTTCTCTTTTTGGAGAGTTAAATGAGAGTTTAAACTGAACTAACTTTGCCTTTCTTTATGAAAACTGAAAATAGACGATTTTAATTGTACATTTACTTTTATTTAATTTAGTATTTATTTCTATATCAGATTTATTGGTAATTCTGTGGTTTTTATCGATAAGCTCTCTATATTGGCCTAACAACAATGTATCATTGTACAAGCAGTATGCATGTGTGTATGTATACCGCTGGTGACTTTAATTTTAAGACTCTACATACCTTTTTTATCCCACTGTATGCATACACATACTTACACACTTGAGCTCATTACAATTTCAGCATTTTACAATAGCATTAGGCGCTACGCAGCTCAGATAGAAATATTAATTAGGTATTTTTTATAGTTTTTTTGCTATTCTACTTTTTAGCTACTGGGGCTCTACTTTTTGACGCTGTAACGCCCTGCGCTTAGGCAAATATTTATTTTTAAAATCAAAGCAGGTACAATAGAAAATTGATTAGGTGATGAAGCAGGTGGCACAGCAGCGTGTAGTAGTGCGAACAATTAGGCAAATTTACGCATTCTTATCAAAATCGTCTATGCCTATCGTACGTCGTACGCCATACGCAGAGTGTCGCCACGCAGCAGGCAAGACAATCTAACGCGCACCCAAAAAGCCAATGACAACGCTTTAATGTTTCGGTATGCCATTTATACGAGTATACCTGCTTATGGATGTATATGTGTGCGTATATATTTAAACATTTTATGTTTTAATGTGAGCGAAGACAATGAACTGTCGCCAAATACCTTGACACTTAACTGGGGGAAGCGATGAGCTGGTTGGTCAAAGCGTTGGCACGCATTTGAATTAGCTGCGCAAAGGAATTGAAATCAGATTTAAAATTTGAATGGTAATTGAAATCGAAATTGGTATAGGCCTAATTTAATTATTTTGTATATGTGCACATGCGTGTAAAATTTATTTGGACAACTACAATACGAGTACTTTTATTGATTCGCATGTGATCGAGCTCGTGCTGAATGGAGTTGGTAAAGTTCAATTGTTGCTATGTCATACTCATGCATGCCATATAGTACATGGCAATAGAATTTTTTGATTAATAAAGGGTGCCTCAAATTGGTCTAATAAATTAATTGAATAAATGTGCGTCGAAGCTGATTGATTTTGTGCGTGACTGTCATGCGATTGATGACGCTTTTAATGCCCACTGTAGATATGGAACATTAAATGATAGAAAAAACAAAAAAACCTTTTTCGAACGCTATTGCGCCTTTCGGCAGGCAAACCTTCGGGCGCATTTCTGGCACGAAAACGCTTTTTATAAAAGGCTGCTGCTTCAAAGGTACCAACAACTGGCTGGTACCGTTAGCGTCAAAGGAAAGTGACAAGATTTGACTATTTATTTTCATATTCTTCTGTTTTTTTTTTTTTATAAATAATATCGTTTACACTACAACAAAAAGCACATAACACAAAGCTTTAAATTTTGTACAAAATATATATTTCTGAAAATTTCAGAAATATTCTGGGTATGCAGTTTTATAATGCATTCAATTTTATTATTTGTACCTTTTTTTTATAAAATATTTAAAAAAAAAATACTAATATTTACTAGTAAACACTCATACTTCATACTTCAACCAAAAGCATGCAACGCAAAGATTTAAATTTTGTACAAAATATATAAAAATATGCAAATTTAAAACTAATTCTGCGTACGCAGTTTTATAGGCCATTCAATTTTCGTATAACAAAGTGCAAATTTCAAGTGGCTCAGAATTCGTGTTGATTTTTCAGAATTTCGGCTCGCTGAGGTGTTCCGCATTTTTTCCTTATAAAAAAATTGTGGAGTATTCGGGCATGAAGTCGTCTTTGATTTTAACATTTATATTTATTCTTTTTTTTCAAAGCTTCTGAACTAAATATAATGAATTAAAATTATAAATGTTCGGAAAAAAAATTAAAAATTTTGAAAAAGTCCTTATTTTAACTAATTAGCCTTAACTAACTCTAAATGTACACAAAAAATATATCAACGCAAAGAGGCGAATATCCATAAAAGTTTAATTTTATTCGCTTGTCTGGAGCTTCGTTTTTGGCAATAACTGTAAAAAGAATTAGAAAACAAATTTTTTGCTAACTTCATGAAAACGCTTCTTTATAAAATTAAATTAATTTTATTTTCGTGCTCAGTGTCCCAAAAATTTTGTGTTAACTAAAATAAAAAATAAAAATATCTAATAGGTGTGTACACTTTGCGCACTTTGCGGCGTGCGTCTTGATGTTGTTCCACATATGGAGGGAGCTACAGTTTTAAGCCGATCCCGTACGGCATATATTTTTTATGAGGAGCCTTTTCATCGCAGAAATACACTCGGAGGTTTTCCATTGCCGGGCGATGGCGACCGCTATTAGAAAAAACTTGGTATATTAACATATTTTTCTGTTTCGTACATGGAGATTCAAACCTATGTACTGCTGAATGATAGTCACACACCAACTAATTCGGTTACGGCGGCCGCGTTAACTAGTGTTCTACACTTTAGAAGAAATTCGTGCGCCCTTTTAAATATGAGTTTTAGAAAAGTTATATTCAAAGATTGGCTCTATCGCCAAAATTTTGTATCAGAAAAAAATTCTTTTTCATACTTCGAAATGTATTGAATAAACTTTCTGACAAGATATCACAAAATATTTTCCACACTTCCAAAATAAACCGCGAAGGTTAGCACTTTTTCGGCCGCTAAAGTTACTCCTTAACAGCTGGTTAAGCATAGTATGGCATGAAGTGAGAGCTGACACATAGTGAATTTGCAGGTAACTATCTGTTGATTTCTGTGCTACGCGTTTAATACTCTATATCAGTACTGCCGGAAATGTATTTCCGTCGAAGTATTTTCCTTGCCAAGTAATACTAAGTTTTGCTAAAATCAGGATTTAATATAAGGTGGCGCAAAATTAATCATCCAATTTTATTTTCGCATAACTTTTTTACTATAAAAAACAAAATGATTTTGCCTGACGGAAATCTTTATTCTGATCTTTACGCGCTCCAAAACGTAATTGTTTGTATACTGCAGCTGTCTAGTTATAAATCAACCGATAGGGTGATTAATTTTGCGCCACCTTATATTAAATCCTGATTTTAGCAAAACTTAGTATTACTTGGCAAGGAAAATACTTCGACGGAAATACATTTCCGGCAGTACTGATATAGAGTATTATATAAATTTAGCATACGAGTGTAATCATACGCACTTAAAAATCGACATACATATAACAAACACACATACATACTTATGAATAAGTATAGAAGTTTTTGCTCACAAACTAGTTTCTTTCTTCGTTGGCTGGTGATCAACTACTTTGGCTTTCGAAACGCTTTTGAGAGGCATTAATATTAACATACGAATATGTGTAGAATTTTTTTGTCGGTTAGTGTAGCATTTATAGGCAAATTTTATGCAAATTGTAGAGGAGCAGATAAGTAGATTTTAATTCTATTACGCCGAGAATTTTAAAATGCTTTAGAAAATCAGCAATGACAACTTGCGCAACTCTAACGTTAATACGACGACTCACATTCCCTATGCTGAAAAAAAGGTGCTAGGTGCCATTTTTTGGACACATTGGAATTAGAAAATATTTCTTTTTCACAAATTGTCAATTAAAATCTAAATATATAAGTAGATCGTATATGATTCCTTATTGTAATGTTCGAGGAAAATTTACGTACAAAGTAGCGCAAAATTAATTGTGAAATTTGTTTTTGAATAACTTTTTTACTAAATAAAAAAAGGATTTAAGAGATGAAAAAGTTTATTTGTATACATTTTTATTTTTATAAGACATCTTTTAATCAAAAACAAAATTTTTTTAATTTCTACAGTGGTTTCAAATCTTCTTTTTAATGCAGATTTCATCTTAGGTAGCAGGTTGAAACCGCACAATGCAAGACCCAGCGAAAAAGACGGATGGTTTAATACTGAGATGGCGTACTTGGCTGAAAACTTTTTAGTAGACAATGATAGACGAAATTAAATCCCACTTATCATAATCCCACTTATCGAAAATAAGTAATTACCATTGCTTTGACGATTGCGCAGCGATTTTCGAGCTCTTTGTGAAGTTCGGCTCTTCCAGTGCATGAATTGTCATTTCCTTGCTGGCTCACAACAAGTAAAAAACCGCGAGTCACCAAAATTACTATCTTTCAAATAAGTTATTGCTATAGGACTAAGATATCAGGTTTTTTGTTTCTTTGAAAGGACAATGCTTAAACATTTTCTCGTCTATTTTCAGTATACATATTTTATTTACAACATTTATTTATAAAATTGTGGTATGAAAAAGGTAGAAAAAAATTGTTATTTCATTATTTTCAAATTGTATTTAGACCAAGCATCATTTTTGTTTTCATTTCTTCGCTATATTAGGGGCTAATGTTCAATAAGCGCAACCACGGCGGGATGTCATTTTATAACTCAATTGCGCAAATTTTCGACTATTGTGGTTTACAAATAAAAGCGGCTGATGCTTTGCATTAAACTGTTTTGGAATTCGCCCAAAGCCATCGCATACATTTGATACCGCCTGCCAAGATATGACCCATTATTCTATAGCGGAGTCATTCATAGGTAGCATAAAGAAGTTAATCAAAAATGTAACAAAATTCATATATACAAAACAAAAAAAAATACTTCAGCAAGATTTTTTATCAATTTACTTTTTTTCTTAAACTACTAAATTGCCATATTCATACAGCACAAAATATATGAATGCTAAAGAAATTTTTTTTCGTCGCACACAATGAAGGGTATGACTAATCGAAAATAGCAATTAAAGAATAAAAAGGAGCATATGTTAATATGTTGGTTTTACTTGCAATTACAAATAGAATTTAACAATAAAAAATTTCTTGTGCTTCCCAAACACAAATACAGTTTAGCTTGCGTACACACAAAGTAACTTTTTGCAGTTATTTTAATTTTAATTCACACATATATTCTTGAATGAGCTTAGTATGAACATTAAGGTGTATCACTCGCCATAAAAAAAAACCGGAAATCAGTGCTGACGAAGTTTTTTGGAAAAATTATTTTTAAAAACATACTTTTTTATAAAAAAAATTTATTTTTTAAGGTAATCTTGTGATTTCCCAAAACAAACAAACAAATAGTGCAATCTAGTATGCCTATGTATTTGTTATTCGAATTAAGAATGAACATTGGGGTGAATCACTCACCTCAGTATTTTTTGGAAAATATTTAAAAATTAATTTTTTTTAACAAAATTTTTAAAAATTAATGTTTTTAATTTTAAAACTTCTTATTATTTTTTTTAATTTAAAAAAAATTTTTTTTTCATTCAATTTTTAAAAATGAATTTTTTTTAATAAATTTTTTTTTATAAAAAACTTAGTTTGTGGAGCTATTCTTGCGATTCTCAAAGAACAAAGTAGAATCTAGTATGCGCATGTATTTATTGTTCAAATTCAGTATTAGCATTTTTTTTATAAAATTTATTTTCCATAAAATTTTTTTGTTTATATTTTTTTAATATAAAAACCACACGATTTTTGGAGGTATTCTTGCGATACAATCTAGTATGTGTATGAATTTATTATTCATATTTAGAATGCACATTAGGGTACACCACTCTCCTCAGTATTTTTTCGAAAAATAACATATTAAAAAATTTATTTTTTTTATAAAAACCTAAATTTTTGAAGGTATACTTGTAATTCCCAAAACAAAAACTGAAATCTAGTATGCGTATGTATTTATTATTCAAATTAAGTATGAACATTAGGGTGCATCACTATTCACACAAAAAAAAATAGCGATACTGTTTTCAATAACAATTTATTATATTTTAGGTCTTCCGCCGAAAAAGTTATAAAAACTCGATTTTCTGAGGTATTTTGAAAGATTTAAGATTTACATGTGGAAATCTTAATATTTTTCCGATATATTTTGGTGCAAGTCTTAAAATATAGAAAAATGTATTACTTTTTTTTTTTTGGTGAGGCTCCCTAATGCACATCTATAACTCAAAACGTCTGCTTTAATTGCCGTGCTATCAAAATTCTTCTTCCTTTGCATAACCCTGACTTCCTCTTCAGTTGGTCATTCAAAGCACAATATTTCCGTTCAATGTGAGCAATCATGGAAACAATTAAAATAATAAAAAAAGCAATATAGTAGTATATATGCCAAACGCCTTTTTACTAGACTTCGTGAACAAAAAACGCCGCGTAGACTTGCAAAAAAAGCATTAAAACCTTTTTATGGGACGAAGGGCCTCAATTATGCCTAGCAACAGCAAATTGGAATTGAATTGCGAACGAACTTTGGCATATAGTAGTCATCGACTCTCTCTCTCTATGGCCGCCAATCTCCTGATGATAGCACATACATACATATTTTCATGGGCGTATTTCAGTGCGTACGTGTGTATGCACATATTTTTATATGATAATCCAGCAATCCACAGTGGCTTATTAATTAATCGTCCATATTTGACAACAGAAATTAACTGGTAGGCACTTTGATCGCAAAAGGGAAGTACATATGTATGTATTTTTATAGATGTATGTATGTATGCTAGATGTGTTGTTAAGCAAGCAATTGAGTAAATGCCTGAAGTCAAAGGCATCAATTGTATAAGTATAATGCACATATATATACACACACACATATGTATATGGTATATTGTGCAAACATTTATGTGATTTGTATGTAAGTAAGTCTTTTAGCCTATATGTATGCAAATACTTATTCATACAGAAACAAATGGTTTGCAATTCTGCATCGCTCATGTCGAAGACCTGGCTTATTTGCGCAGGGTACGGCTAAAGTAAGCTTGATTAAAAATTAATTTCAACACGGTCAAGTGGCAATGCCCGCCATGGAAATATTCCGTATGTGCAATGTGCACGCGGCTGTTCAGAGAAATGCAACAAAAATAATAATAAATTTATATACTCTTATACATACTTATGTATGTATGTAACGCAGGTGGATGAAGTCATCATATGTGCATGGGAAATCTGTCAGTACTGAAGAAACGTTTTCTATGCGATATATGAATAAATGTCAAAACTGGAACATCAAATAGGAGCGACACGAATTACTAAGTTTTAACTTTTTTCAATTTTCATTTTTTTTTTGTGTCTTCATAAAAGCATAGTTTATTCTGCTACAAAAATTATCATAACTCAAAGCCTCAAACTATGTAAAAAATTCAGAAAAATTTAAAAAAATTGTAATCAAAATTTCCATTTAAAAAGTTCAATCAAAACTTCTAGAAAATTTCAAGGTATGCAGTTTCCTTACCCATTCAATTTTAGTATAATAAAGTGCAAGTTTAAGTGGCTTAAAATTCAATGTTGATTTTTGTCATTTTGTGTTGCTGAGGCGTTGAGCATTTTCATTTATATAAAAGGCCTCCAAACAATACTACTTCGAAGAAAATTCTTCGTCTTCTTCTTATCACTAAATTTCTTTGTTCTACTGAGGAGCTTTTTCGTGGCAGAAATACACTCGAAGGGTTGTCGTTGCCTGCCGAAGGGTGACAGCTATTAGAAAAAAACTTTTATTTTAATTTTGGTCTTTCACCGAGATTCGAACCTACGTTCTCTCTGAACTCCGAATGGTAGTCACGCACCAATCCACTACGGCGGCCGCCTTGAGAATACATTTTAATAAAATTTTAATAAGAAATTAAAAATTTCGTGTGAAAATTCATAACTTTTTTATCCAAGTGCAAAACTTGCTTAATTTTAGTTAAATAATGATTGGATAATTTTACTGATAACTTGGCTTTGACTTCTTAATTTTTTATATGAGGGTTGCTATTTATATTTCTGATCTACCAGCTCTTTTTTTCAGAATATTTTGCATTCTCCATTCCATCAAGACACTTTTGCCTTCGTTTGAACCAATTTTCGAAGCACTTTCTTCAGTTACATTTGCAGAGCATTCTTTAAATTGTTTGGGTTTCAACCCGAATACAAATCTTTACCACAAGCTGATCATGTAAAATCTTAAAACCGTTTTCAACAAGCAATATTCATTTTTCCATTGAGAAGCTAAAAATAAAGGCACGAAAATCCCGAATTTGCAAAAGGAGTTCTAAGGTTTAGTCGGGGAAAAAAGGGATGAACTTGAGCAGGAACGCAATTAGATGAAGGTGAACTATAGTGTTTTTTGATTTCTGCATAAATAAATTCCAGTTCTAAATTCCAGGTGAGGGCCGACAATGATGTCTCAAACCAAACAGAAATATGATAAATTGAAAAATTGATAAATTTTATCCACTTTTGGCTGATAGTACTTTGCAGAACAACTAGAATTTCTGATAGCAAAACAGAGATCGAGGATCTGCATATTTTCGCCAAATTTCGTTGTCAATGCTCAATTCGGAAGGCAACAAAGAAAAAACTAGGTACATTTTACAGTTTTTCTTTGGGAAAGGCGAAAATGCAAGCCAGGTCACCAGGCCGCTGAAATTGTGAATGGTGTTTATGGTGCCGCCGATAGTATAGTGGTGCTGTTATAGTAAACAGCTAGCTACGTGCAATTTTGGATTCGTCGTTGCCGTTGGCCGGCAAGTTAGTAGTCGTAGCATCGCCCAGGAGTTAAAGATCGACCAGAAAACAGTTTTAAACCATTTGCGCAAAAATTTTACGGAAAAATAATGGATTTCTTTTTCCCCAAACTAATATTTTAGAAAGACTACACCTATTGGATAGAAACCATTTCCAAGGAGTTGGAAGGACCCAATCAGACCTTATCAGACGACGTGATTTGCGTTATCGCTGGAAATCTCCCAATAGATACACTTGTGCATGAAATATGACACCCTTATGACAGACAAGAAGTAATGCTGGCAACTGAAGAGAAAGTTGCAGAACGTCTGCATTCGTTAGAAAAATGGCAAAGTAGATGGGAGTCGTCTGTTAACGGACGTTGGACCTATAGACTTATCCCCAAAATTAGCCAAAGGGTGACATGATGACACGGAGACGTTGACCATTATTTAACCCAAATATTAAGCGGTCACGGATGTTTCTTGGAGTACCACCATCGATTTAAAATGGAGGACACTCCGTTCCGTCCAAGCTGCAACAGTACAATGGAAAGCGCAGAGCACGTGTTCTTCTTCGGCGATGGTTTACGTAGAGCGCCGAACACTTGAGTTAAAAGCTAGGGTGAACAGCTGTAATCAATAACATCTTTGCATCAAATGACTGTTAAAAGTTTTGTAAAGATGATAATGCTGCACCTGCAACGCGCGGTGTAGCAGCGCAGAATGCAGAGAAGAAATCAGCCTTCGACAGGAGGTGGACTATCTACGAACTGACGACGAAGCACAGACGCTCAAACCAAAGGCTCACAACGGTATAAGACGGTATAATATTATCGCAACATCTTCCGATGTTTCTGTTTTGCGCACGCCCCACATACCACTGGTATGACGACACAGAGAGCTTAGAAAACGAGCCTATAGCATGAAACCCATGACCCAGATGTCCACTAACCTCTCATCGTCGTTCCACAACTCCATCACAAAATTTTCCACAACTCGCTTTCTCTTTATCTTAAAATATTTTTAAACACACTTAATTTGATGGAATCACTTTTTCTTTTATTTAAATTTATCGGACCACAAAATGACAATTCGTTCGATTAGCCATTTCGATCATAGTTGATGATCAATCGCCGCTCATAACAAGAGCCATAAATAGCAACTTTTGTATGTGTTGAAAAGTGGTGAGAAAATAGCTTAAAATAATCGATCGCTGCAAAATGAGGTCACGGTGGTGATAAGAGCGATATCAAATTCAATGCGAATGACGAAAGTTTTAGCTCTATATAACAACTATTTTTTTTTGTTTTTAATTGGTGTACGGTTCGATTTATTTGATATTTTTTAACAGGTAAATTAGTTTATGGGTTTCGGAGAAACACACTAAGGTGCGAAGCCTCATTGGTATACAATTTAAGCGAGTTCATGCAGTTTCTTCTCTTTTTGCTTTCCCTAAAAAATTATTGAGATAATCTATGGCATGGTTTTGAGCGTAAGCTTATTGTATCAAGGGACATAAATGAACTATACTTCCACGATTACACCTTAAGAACGCACATAGACCTAAAAATATCGCATTCTGTTACTATTTACAAGTAGATGAACATCAAATACTCACAGATATGAAGCATTAAAACTAGTTGATAAAATGCTCTTATCATATCATGAAAATGTAAGTGAGTTGTATGTATGTACATACGTAGTGAATGTTTGTATGTATGTATGTATTTACGTGAGTAAGTGTATGGACTTAGATACCAGCTTCAAAAGTATGCGTAAAAGAACGTTTTTTCGTATAAGTAAATGGTTTTTTGGTATAAATGAACTCTTGATTACAAACAAATACCATAAACAATAATAAAATATTTTTACACTTACTATAGTTTCAAATATGTCACAACTTTCAGTGAATCCATTGACTCAAGTGGGCCTTATAAAAATAAATAGTTATTTTGTTTATTTGACAACAAAATCTCACTACTTTTAATCTTTTTATTTATGTTTTTATTACACTAACACATACGAGGTGTGTTCAAAAAGTATGGTGAATTTTGTGTTTTTTCAAAAATTATTTATTTATTCATTAATATCTATTTTGTCCACTTCAAAGTAATCCCCATGAGATATAATGCACTTGTGCCAACGTTTTTTCCAATCTTCGAAGCACTTCAAAAAATCATTTTCTTATCTTGTCAGCTCCTCCTTCGATGCCGTCTTTATCTCGTCAATTGTAGCGTAGTGCCGTCCTTTCATGGGGCTCTATAGTTTCGGGGACAAGAAAAAGTCACAAAGGGCCAGATCTGGGGAATACGGTGGCTGTGGCATAGTGTGCTGTTTTTGCAACGATGTGTGAACAGCGGCGTTATCGTGATGCAAGAGCCAATTTTTGTTCTTCCACAAATCCGGGCGTTTCTCGCGGATTCCTTCGCGCAAATTGCGCATATCTTGCAGGTAATATTCCTTATTGACAGTTTTACCCTGTGGCAAGAACTTATATGCACAACGCCCCTGCAATCGAAGAAAACGGTAAGCAAAACTTTTACATTCGACCGCACTTGGCGCGCTTTTTTCGGTTTTGGTGCGTGCGACCGATTCCATTGAGATGATTGAGTTTTTTTCATTTTTTATTTTTTCTTTAGTTTTTTTTCATTTTATTTTTATTTTTTTCTTTAGTATTTTTCATTTTTTTTGTTTTTTCTTAAGTTTTTTTCATTTTATTTTTTGTTTTACTTTTTTGTTTCATAACGTTTTTATTTTGTTATTTTTTATTGTCTATATATTCTCTTTTTTTCTTTTATTTATTATTTCCTTTAATTTTTTTTTTTATTTTTTTATATTTTTTCATTTCTTCTAATTATTTAATATTAAATTTTTTTCTTTCATTTCCTTTTCATACTTTTTAATAATTTTTGTTTTACAATTTGCATACAAGGAATGTTATCAATTTTAGGTCAGTTAATTTATTTATTTATTATTTACTATAACTATAACTATAACTATTTTAATATGACTCGAAAAATTATGAGTTCCATTTTGAAACTTGCTGGGATTCTGAGCATAGCGTCAGATTTTAATAAAAAAATTATAAGAAGAAAAATTTTAAGACGGTTTTGTTTTTTCTAAATTACAAGCAAACAATTTTTATAAAAAAAAATTTTTTGCTTTCTAATTAAAAAAACAAAAACACCGTTCACAGATTTTTATTATTATTATATTTTTTGTTTTTATGAAAAAACAAAATTTTAAAATTTGTTTAAAAAAATACAGATTTTCTTATTTTTTTTTTTGTTTTTATGAAAACTTCTTTATTTAACTTTTTAAATTTGCCTAAAATTTTTTTTTTGTTTTTATGAAAATGTATTGTCAACTTTTCTCAAAAAAAAGTTTTTGTTAGTAAATTTTTTTCTAAAAAACATAAAAATTATGAAGATGTTAACAAGAACCAAAGATATTTCACTTTAAAAAACTCTTTACCAAAATTTTCAACATGCAATAAATCGCAAAATTCTATATGTGTTCAAAAAATGTTCCCACTTTACTTGTTATTACACTCAAGCCTTCATCAAATAAACCAATTTTTATAAGAATTTACCACAATGTTCAATATACTTGGATCATTAACATGGCATCGATTGCTGTGTGAATACCCTAACTGACTTAGACTCTTGTATATTTGTTTTATACATCGTTGCCTACCACTTGATTATAGTCAATCATAAAAAAATATTTCCAAAGAAAAATGTTTTCTTATTATCAAATAGTATCTCTTCTATATTAACACTGAGCTAAGGCTAAAAGCAGAAAAAAGGAGTTTAACTTATACTCAGAACAAAAAGTATGTTTTATACAATAGTAAAATGTGTATCCCTTCAAATTAAGTTGAGTCTTTTGATTGAGCCTGTTTACTAAATCACTAAGTAAAAATACTTATACATACTACTAAATTTACTACTTCAATTTCATTTACCATTTGAATATAATTTTCTATTTCAATTGAAAAATTTGGTTCTTATGTTGTACTCAACTGTTTTTTTTTAAAGCTAGAAGCTCCTCAATTCCCTTTATTTAGGCATTTTTTGTAGAGGCTACTTTGATTTCTGAGTGGATAAGAACCACTATTATGAAGTGGATTTAATTTTAAGTAGAAGAACTTTTATACAGTTGGAATGCCTCGACAAGGCATTTTTATGAACTTACATATGTATGTATGTATTATCATAGTTGGAGCTCCAAGTCTGATTAAAATTACATTTATTATTATCTTATTTATTTACTTAGTAGTTCTTTGAAAATTTTATGAGAATCAATATAGAGTTTGATTATAATTTATCTCTAAAGTTATTTATTAACGGACAGCTGTCAATAAATCCAACATATCTGTAGACAACGATAATGTTTCAATGCTTGTGGTTTTATAATTACGATAATACGCGACTGGATCTCGACGATCTACGGCAAATATATTTTTCATAGTAAAATCTTTTACTGTATTCCGAATAGCATTTATTATTAGTGTACGAGTATATACAGGTTAGTTAAAAAATACTGAAAGCGTCACCGACAGAATCAGCTGTTAGACTGGCGTAAAAGGGAATCGTTCGGGAAGATCCAAGTTTGACTAAGCGTAAAATTACTATTAGTATAAGCATCTCAAATAAATAAGTCCACCATTATAATACAATACATAAGGAAAAGGATTTCGTGAAGTTATTGTCGCATTAGATAACAATTCAACAAAGAGCTGCGAGCAGTATATTACAGAGCTTCGAGAAAATCATAACAGAGATGGTATTAGCATTAGGCTCATCTGTTTTACAAGAGTATTAAATTTGAGCGAGATCATTCGAAAATGACCCAACTTTGGCTTTGGCCCCAAACTCAAAATTTCAGTTTGGCTTCGGTGCGACTTCGACCAAAAAAGAGCCGAATTTAGCCGAACATTTCTTAAAATTAGTTTTTCCAAATTTTTTCCCTTGGACTGAGTGAGTTTGAGAGAGATTCTGTGGAAACTTTTTGGACATTTCTCATTGGCGACGGCGAGTATCGTAGGCAGTGAGCTGTATGAGCTTTAGGGCAACATAGATAAAGCGCAGCGAATAAAGCGGCTCCGGCTCCAAAATAATTCGGTGCGGTACCAGCTGGTGGTAGCAGAGCAATAGGAGGGCCTCCTTTGCGTTGGAAAGATCAGGTGGAAACGGAAAGATCAGCTGGTTAGCACAAGAAAGAAACGACTGCCGCGATTTGTTAAACTCTGACAAAATCGCGTAAGCGGTTAAGGCGCCAATCAAAAAGAAGAAAAATTATATGTCATCAAAGTCCCTGTTTTTGTTAGTTTTACAACAAATTCGGCTTCAAAAAACGATGCTTAGCCGTTCTCTAGAGATTATAAATATAATTTGTTTGATGTATGGCCGAGCTCTTCTTCCAATTTGTAGTGTGCGGCTTGATGTTGTCCTAGAAATGAAGGGGCCTCTACAGTTTTATACCGCCGCCGAATAGCTGATGGGTTTTATTGAAAAAAAAAATCATGGACAAATACACCCGAGGAGCGACCGTTGTTCAAAAAAAAAATGTTTCCTTACTAACATTTAGAAATTTATACGCACAGTAGGCCTCGAGTCCATACTCTACCATATGCGTGCAAAAATTTATTTAGCAACGACAGTCGCCAGTTTAGGGGCATTATATTGAATACAAAAACTCATCTCACTTCAAATTTCACATTCTTTTATTTTTGCTTTCAATAATTTTTAACCAACCTGTGGCATGTAATAGTACACAAACGCAACACCTATATTACACTTATTTTTCTCACTATCGTACACAAAACTATGGAACAAAATTACATATATCATTGGAGGGTTATTAACAGTTGCTCAAACTATTGATCGTAGGTTGGTGATATCAAAAAATATAATCAAGTTATAATTAGACCGATTTCGTTCTCAAAGGTAAGCAATCAAATTTTTAGGAGTCAAAAATAAATTCATTTTTATAAATTTAATTGGAATATTCATATCTATTTCATAATTGTTTTTTGTTTTTGGTCTAAATGTCAATACTTTGGATAGTCACTTTTCACTTTCAGAAGTGCATATATTTTGGATCGCATACTGTTGATCAATTTTTGGCAAATACCTGCTGTAATTTGAAACCATTTGGCTTCTATTTGTTGCCATAATTATTTGAGGGCGCGGGAAAATTTCTGGGTTGCTGCGAAAAATCAGCTAAGCTCAGGCCTTAAGTGTTCTATGGGATTGAAGTCCCGGCCATCCGGGCAAACCAGTCGAACCCGCGATAAATTTTATCGCACGAAGTTTTTGTGTCATTATCTTGGCGAAAAGAGGTACAAGATTACAAGGGAAAGATTCCCCCTCTTCTCTGCAAACTCTTCATTCTGCGAACTTTTTTATCTCCGCGAGTATATCAATTTTAGCTGCAGAAAATAATTTGTATATTAGTTTTCATTTTTTAAGAGTTCAACAATAAATTTATTAGTGTAAAAGGACAACCAGCAAATTTAAGTGATATCAATTGGTGCATATTGATAAATATGGATGCATATATTTCACTCGATCCGACATCTCACCTTTAATCCATCTTAGTTGAAATTTATTACATTTTTTTTTTTGAAGCTTCAATAATGAACGATGAGAAGTTCATTACAACCCTGACTTAAAAAGTAATTACAATTTTTAAAAGGTCAACTTTACACGACATTAAGCGGCAATTTCAGAGCCCTATAATATTTATATATGTACATATGTACCTACATACGTATATATGAGACTGCAACACAAATGCCGTGAAAAAAGAAATCCAAAGGGCCAACCCTTATGTTGATAAATTTTGTTGAAGTTCCTCACTTTCATAGCGGGTGTTAAAATTACATACAACAACTAGTGAAGGAGTACCTACAGTGGCGGTGAAAATAATAATATGTAATTATTATTAGGCTACTGCGCACCGCGACCAAACGAGATCTATTGGCAATACCCCCAATGTGGTGGCGCTTTTTTCTGGCTAACGCAGGACATTCACAAAGAAAGTGTTCTGAATTTTCAGTATCCATTGCACAGAATCGACAGATGATGGTCTCAAAGAGACCAATTTTATTTAAGTGATATCTCCGGCTATAGTGGCATGTAAAGCAAACAGTTGGCAAACAGTAGCTTGTCAGAAATTTCTCTGTCCGGCGTTAGGAATTGTCTCGCTTATAGCTGACCTGACTTGATAGAATTACGCCAGTGTACAACGAATTCCTTCTCCTTCCACTTTCTGAGAAATTCGTTAATGTGGCTTTTTAGCTAGATGATCAGCCATTTCATTTCATTCCTAACCCTCATGTCCAGAAATTCAACCTAATAATACTGTGTTGAAGTTCGCTAACGCGTGGAGTCATTTACCATTTTTGAGGTGATTGCACTTGATGCTCAAGAGCAGTTCACTATCTGAAAGTATGTAAATGTGGGTTGCTCACATTTTCGTACAGAGAAATTCCCTCACACATATCTCGATGGCATGTATTCATGTCTGGAAGATTGTTGGGTAAACACTCAAGCAAGAACTAGTGGAGGAGTACCTATAGTGGCGGTCAAACTATTAATAGCAGCGCGAAATATTGCGAAGCCTTCACTATTTATTTTTTATAAAAATTTAATTCAAGCTTTGTATAAAACATAAACATTTTTAATAAATTTGCATTGAAATTTAAATATTTTTAGTCGAGATTTTTTATCAAATTATCGGCATGCCGTTTTATAGCCCATTTAATTTTGGTAGACCTGACTTTTAACCGACCATCTAACCGGAAAAATTCAAAGTTTTGTAAATAGATGTCTCCGGTGTCCAAACGTCATCAGCAATGATGAGTTATATAGAAAGTGAAACTTGCAGCCAACCATATAAAATTTCGAAAGTGAAGGTCGATGGTGTGTGGCGTCACTGCGATGAAAAGAAAGTCTGTCGACAAGCTTTTGATTGCGACCCCCAAGGAAGCCCCAAAAAAGCCGCAAGAAAGGCTACATGGACAAGATAGCTACAAAAAGAAGTCGATGAACGAAGGAACGCACTAAAATTGCTAGCGAAAAACAGAACCAGGTGGAAATGCTTTATTGAGGTCCTATGCTCTAATGGGAGATAAAGGATATTATGATAAAACGAATGCTCGAAATATTTCTATGTAGAAGAAAATGCGCAGCACAGTCAAAACTAAAGTTAGACCATCAGAAAAACTGTATTCCCAGAAATTTTCTAAAAATTCTGACTAAAACGTTAGAGAATTTGTGGCACTTTTTAAAATATTGAACAAAGTTTAAATCTTTGAGTTAATGGTTTTTTGAACTACATATTTATTAAAGAATATTAGAAGAACTACAACAAACATTTTTTTTTTTTAATTTAAGACTAAAAAATTAAAAAATCAATGCGAATTTTGAACCACTTTAAACACTACAACAAACATGAGTAGCCTCAAAAGCTGTATTCCAAGAATTTTTCTAAAAACTTTGACTAAAAAGTTTGAACTTCTGCGGCACTTTTTAAAATCGTGTACAAAGTATGAAAGTTTGAGTTAATGGTTTTCTGAACTATATTTTTATAAAATTATATAAAAACAAATACCAACAAAATTTAAATTTAAAATTCGAAAGCAAAAAATTAAAAAAAAAAGTAAAAGATATAAAACCATAAAAAATATGTTTAAAAATATATAAAAATGAAATAAAAAAAAAATATATATATACCTATAAAATAAATTTAAAAAGTTTTAAAAATCAAATAAAATGAAAATCAAAAAAAAAATGAAAGTCAAATAGAAAATATTTAAAAAAAATTTATAAAAAACATAATATAAAAATAAAATAATAGTCAAAACTAGGCAACACAGCGCGCTGATATTATTTTCACCCTCACTGTGTATGCCCACAAACATATGTGCATGTACATATATGAGCAAATAAATACATATCAACAGATTCCAAGCCCATAGTCCACCACTCCAGTGTGTTTCTTCTTGGTCGCTTGATCAATGCGAATAGATAAAATGCAATTATTAATGACTTCCAGCTTTAGCGACGGCGTCACAGATGACGCGATTTGAATAGCTAATGTGTTCTCTACAACAACAACAACAAGTCATGCAAATTTAGCTGTACTATATGCAGAAGCTATAAACAAAAATATGTAAATTTAACTTGCTACCCAATTGGCGTTGTGATCCTGCATTGAGATTTCCTGTCAAAGTCACCAATCGTATCGCAGCTGAAATACCAAAAGGGATTCGGGTTATCATTATTCTTAGTCTTTTTGACGTGACCTGTATGTGAGAGTAGAGTATGTGAAGGTATTTCAGCAATCGGATGGTTTTGCATTTAAATAACCGCTAATTTCAATTATTTTTCTTGTCCAGCGCAAGTCAAGTAGCATTCAAAATGCATTCGCAAATACATTGCACAGGCAGTTGTGTTTATTACGCGGAAATGCACTTAACGGTAACGACATACACAATGGCGAAACAACCATATTCACTAAAATATTTGGAAACTTTCACCACAAAAAAAAAAAATAATAAAAATAATTAAATAGGTGTTGAATTATATTCGTTTTGCGTTTTTTGCCAGTCGAAAGTCGCGCCTATGTGCTCTCTTTTATCTGCAGTGTTAAAGAGAAACCAATTTTCTAAAAAAAAAATTTAATTTAAGCCACTTTAAGAGCATAAATCTTGGCTTAATTAGCTGTACTGTAAGTGTCAAACGCACAAAAGATCATCGACGGTAAATTAAGTAAGTTAGAAATGCGATGGCGGGTTGCTTTCGTCGCTCGGGTCAAAGATGAATTTTCTTAAGAAAGCGTATTTAATATTTTTCGTTTTTATTTTATTTTAAAATCCCTCTTTCTTATAGTTAATTTTATTTTACTATTAATGCGGTTTTCTTTAATATTCATCAGTACTTACTCTGGTAACCTTAAAGTGCAACTTCAATTTGCACTTTGCAAAGACAGTTTTCTTTCACTCGGAGCAAATTACGTAAATGTGGGTCAACCTCCTGAACTGACGTTTCATACATTGCATCGTGAAACGAGCTCAAATTGTTTGAAAATCGGAATTTCTTCAGAGCTTTGTTGAAGGTAGCTGATTTCTTTTTTTTCTAGTTGTCTCTTTGTTCTTATTATTAAAAACATTTAATATTTTAATACCCGTGCGCACTATGTAAAATAAAATAATTTAAATAAATTCGTTATCATAACGGGTGTTTTCAATTGCCTTGCGAAATCAATCGTTTAATATAATAATAATTTATTAAATAGAATATTTCCCAAAGTTTTAAGGCAATTAGAATACAAGTCGAGAAGATGGAGCCGCTTATTAGGTCAGGACGATCGAACGCTCCAAAATCCTTTTATATGAAAGAAGACACACAACAGCGTCAACACAAAGAAAAACTGTCAAAATTCAAAGCACTTTTTGAGCCATTTAAATCAAGCCCTTTATTATAACTTCAAAATTTAATGGGCTATAAAATTGCTTACACAAAATTTTTCTAAAAAATCTGATAAAAGTGTGTGAGATTTTGGTAAACAAATTTTGATGTTTTTCTAATTTGCACAAAGCTGGAAACTTGGGTTTATATAGTTTTTGTAGGAGAATGAATAATAAATTGTTTATTTGTATACTGCAGCTGTCTAGTTACCAAGTCTCAAATATGATTGAGGTACGACGCCATTTATAAAACCTATAAATTTTTCGATGAGGTGATTAATTTGGCGCCACTTTGTATATAGTGCATTCTTTTAATCAAAGTTAAATCAAATGTTTTAATTTCGACTGTCCCACAGTCTTGTCATCATTAGAATTTTCAAAACTTGGTTTAGAAACATCAAAAATCAAATTGCAGTGCTTTTTAAATTAATGTTTTATTTTCAATAATTTTATTTAACGCACTGTACATATAGTAAATGAATCGGAGTGGAAAAATACTATGATAAAAAAAAATTGGAAAGCAGTAAAATCAATTTGAATGGCATTTTCAAGTTTCAAGTTTTGCACAAAATTTTTGGAATTTTTTAACCCATTGAATTTTAATGTACAAGTTTCAAATGACTACAAAATATCGTTGATTAAAAGAAAAAAATCCGATGCAAAATAGTTGTTCGATTTTTATTTTTTTTATTTTAAGTTTTATCAAATTTTGCATAAAAATTTTTGGAATTTTTCTGGGTATGCAGTTTTATAACCCATTGAATTTTAAAGTGGAAGTTTTAAATGACTACAAAATATCGTTCATTGTTGTAAAAAAAAATTCCATACAAAATAGTATCTCGATTTTTTTTTTCATTTTTTAATTTTATCAACTTTTTAACTAAAATTTTTGGAATTTTTCTGGGTATGCAGTTTTATAATCCATTAAATTTTAAGTGCAACTATTAAATGACTACAAAACATCGTTGATTTTTGAAATTTTTTTTCTCTGAGGTGCCACGCCGTTTCTTCTATACAAAGTAGTTGCTCGAATTTTTTAAATGGAAGAAAAAGCATACCAGCGTCAGCAAAAAAAAATTTAAAAAATCAACCCGGGCACTACTCCATGATAGTCACGCACAAATCCATTCGGCTACGGAGGCCGCTTCCAATATTACATTACTTGCATAATATTTCAACCAACGGATGTCTGCATCGAAAATTCCAATTAATCGTTTTCTAGGAATTTTCATAAAATTTTATTTATGCATGATTATTTATGTATGGAATCTTCATAATCAAACTTAGCGTTGGCATCAAAAGCATCTTCCTGAACTTTACTATGTGGTCGAAGCACTTAATTCGAAGCTCTCCCTCTACATAAGTGCATAGGCATGTATACTACGTGTATAAATATATACATATGTATATACATACGCGAGTTTTCCCTGCACACTTTTTCCTCCACTACTTGTCAGGTTATCTCCATTTTTCTAATTACTTATCATCAACCCAAAACTGTCGCCCGGCTAGCAAAATGAACAAGAGACCTAAGCAAAGCAGCTGATTCAGGCGTGGGGTGTTGCTGTGCGTCTACATAAAGTATGTTAATATGTACGTATGGGTGTGTAGATATGTCTGCGTACGCTGATTGAAATCGACGTATGACACTTTTTTCACTTTTCTTGTCGGTGCAAGGGTAAATGTTCTTTGAATGTTCTTCTAAGGTGGGGGCTGATTGGTCGTTCGCTTTCGCCACATCGCGAAGAAGTCAATGAACTCGTCAACACATCCACAATCCATAGTATGTAGCAAGGAAAAATTTGTAAATTGTGTTATTTCTACTATCTCTAAGCAACAACAATGGAAGCAAAGCACATGGTTTGTTGCTTGTTGAGAACTATGAAAGCATTTTAATTTCAATTTTTTTAAATATTTTCTCGAGTTCACTAACTTTTTCAAATACGAAATAGAAAATGTTCAAACTAACTTACATTTACGTTTACTTTCACTTGAAATGAATAAAGGTTTGTTGCTAAATGAATCGTGCCAATTTTCTAATTTTGCCAAACAGCTATGCGCCTGTAATAGAAAGCGATGGGAGAGAGAGACAGAGAGCGGGGTGATTGGGTAAATGTTTGGGCCGCGGCAACAGTTTTTGGCCGGCATTTTATTTCTAGAAAAGTGAGATAAAAATAAATACAAAAGCGCAAGAACGTAGAACACGAATGAGAAAAATTAGAATAGTCAATTTTAATTGATTTTAAATTAATTTTACTTCATCACATGCTGCATGCGAAAATTTTTAAGTAATTATTCTGTTGGGCCATTAATATTATTTTATATGTCTGCATACATATGTACGTATATAGACCGGGAATTGACAGGCGGACTGCAGATGAAGCAAGCGAAAATTGCGCCCCTGAGTATCACTTGAGACTGATAAAAACTCTATAGCTGACCACAACAAGGCCAAGGCTAACGAGATGTGGAAACTAGAAGCAATATTTAGATAGTTCAGTTTCCTAAAGATATTCCAGCTTTTAAGTCTGCTTCATCCATGTATTTTCTAAGCTTTAACGGCACTTAGATCTATTTACAATAATATGCCACCTTGTGAGGGTATTTTTCTTCTTCTTAATTGGCGCGATTGAGGGTAATAACTTTGCCAAAATTTATTTAAATACCAATTTTTTTATAAGCGTTTATATGAGCTTCTGAAATTTTTATACAAGTTGGCGCAAAATTAATCACCCTATCGAAAGATTTATAGTTTTCGCAAACGGTGTCGTACGTCAATCATTTTTGACACCTCTGAGCTAGGCAGCTGCAGTTTACAATACAATAGACAGACAAGCGATTGGGCGCGTAAAAATTCTATCTCCAACTAAAAATGTACAGAAAATATAAACTGTCTTTCAAAAGACGCGTTTAGATATTGCTTTAAAATAATTAAACTTCCCCCATTCGGCAACAGGAGTTTCTCCACTAAGAGGTAATTAGAGCGGCTGGCTGAAAATAGACAAGGACAAAGCTACGGCGTTCGCAAAACATTTTCCATCAGTATTTACACCGCATCTATCCACATCGCCAACAGACGAAATCAACATCTCTGAGTATCATGACGCATCTCACCAAATTTCTCTTCCGATTGTACCTACAACAATATCGGAAATAAAAAAAATGTATGGTCATCAAAGCAAACAAGGCTCCAGAGTACGACCTTCTAGCTGACAAAGTCCGAAAAGAGCTCCCGTACGCAAGCTTAAAATACATCACGCAGCTCTTCAACGCCATTCTGCGGATCAGTTACGTTCCAAATCAATTCAAAACCGCTGAAATTATCCTAATAGGAACAAGTCTATAATACCATACGAAAAGCATTCGAAGAAAATCAATTTTTTATCCGGCTTTCGTCTATGTTTCACAGGCATTCGATAAAGTATGGCAGCCCGGTTTACCGTATAAATTGAAAAAAATTGCTACAAAGTTAGGTGTTATGCTCCCATCTCAATTACAGGTACTTCAGAATCAAACTAGGAGACGAACTCACGGATTTAACCCCGATCTCTGCAGGTATCCCACAAGTATTCTTGACTCCATATTATGTCTATTAGTAAGAACAGTATTTTGGCGACACATTTTCTAAAAGAAAACATTAAAGATATAGCGAAACGGCTCAATAGATGGCGTGTACAGGTAAACCCAACAAAGTCCACGCCAGTTAGCTTCACACTGAAACCAGAAACATGTGCTGCCGCCACCTTATTCGATCAGCAGCTTCCACAAGCAGATAACGTGAAGTATTTGGGTATGCACGCCTAGCGCAAACAGCTCGGTCTTAAACTCACTTCTCTACAATGGCTTATGGGAAGAAGCTCAGTGCTATTTCTAGAAAACAAACTTCTTTTGTTCAAAGCCGTAATCAAAGACACTGCGAATAATCACCGGAGACTCGATTTACTCTAGCAACGAGATAATACGCAATAAAACGACGATACCTTCAGTTTGGGAAGGGATAAAACGATTGAGTGATGAATACAACAGTTGTTTGTCAAGCCACTCCAACGCTTTTGGCAGGGCCATAATTCTGCCAAGTATTTACATACCGCGCCTCCAACGTGGTATACCTTTTCAAACCATATAAAGAAAAAAAAAATTCAATTATAATGACAGCCTAACAGGTCACTAAGTACGAACTTAGACTTCACCTATTTTGTGTTCTTCAAGGTCGCCCCATTAGTCTAAGTTATATAAATTGGTTAACGTTTAGATTTAAAACCGATTGCAAAAAAAAAACAGAAAAATATTGTTCTTAAAGATTAACTATTTTCATAATAAGTTTCAATAAATTATAAAGCCTGGATCTATCGTTCAAAATTGTACGTCTATCTACGTGGCAAACGTCACAGATGGCAAAACAAAAGGCATCGTCTAGAAATTATTCACTACTGACATCCACTGATACTTTTTAAATACCCTTTATTTCAAACCTTCATTCTAATAAGCCATTTCTCATAACAATTCAATAAAGAAAAAAATTGGTAAATCATTCGCTTGTAAAAAAAATAATGCTGTTTATATTTTATACCCACAACTGTATAATCATTGCACAGGAGCAGAAGATTGGGTTTTGATCTTAGGCGTTAAATAACGCAGATAGTTAGGATTGAACTTAATATATCTATGTGCATGTGTACTTATATGCTTACCTAAACTTCCCCTGCTTTCCAGACATTCTACGAACTCTTCTACTCACAATAATGAACGAGTATGTGTGTGTAGGCATGGATGTGCATATGTCGCGTGATAGCTTCTATTAATTCCATATTGTAAATTGATTTCTCCTTACTATTTTGTTGTTGGTCCGAATGCTACAAGCAAATCGTTTTGATAAGTAATACAAAAAATATCGTTTTAGACATTTATCTTCTGACAATCGTGGGGACTTTTATGTAGGAGGGAATCTACACAAACTATTTTCTTAGTTAAAACAAATGGGTGGATTGCGTGAAATTCGAACGAGAAGAATTAACAATTTACGTACGTTTGTAAGTATGTAATAATGAATGGCATTACGTAGGGAGCAGCTATGTATTTATGTAGTGTGATGTATGTAGGTAAACTTTAAATTAAATTTATGTAAATTTTTTACCACAAGATTAAAAACAGGTCATATTTATGTGGCATTAAGGTTTCTGATATTTTATTAAATTTTTTTTGTAATTTTGCTCAGTTCATCTTGCCCCATAGAAACCAAAACCATTTAAAATCAAATTTTAAACCCTGTGCAAATTAAAAAAAAAATTTAGCAAATTTTCAATTTTTGTAATCAGAATTTTTGGAAAAATTTCGGCTATGCAGTTTGATATTTCATTGAATTTCCGTACAATAAAGTGCAAGTTTTAAGTGACTCAAAAATCGCATTGATTTTCAACAATTTTTTTGCTGATGGTGTCGGATTCGAGTATTCGTTATTTGGAGAAAATACTACCATCCCACTAGCAAAAAGTAATTTCCGTGTGTAAGAAATGTAAATATAAATATTTTTTTTTAAATAAAAATGCAATGATCGGTGATATTTTAATCGAGTCTGCGCATTTTGGGTATTATAACAAACTGCAAATAAAGGTGAAATCCCACACAAACAAACTCTATTTGTCTTTGACGAATGCTGTTGCCGCTCATGAGCTGGCTTAGTGATTAAGACTCGTGTGCCATTTAAAATGGCCGCCAGTAGATCAATCAGCAAAATTTATGCAATGCAACTTGGCACGCTACAAAAGGTGGCGGAAGAAAGTAGACGGACAATTTTTTCACATCGAAGCATGAAAAATCGCAACTGCAGCTGAACAAGAAAGTAAACCGAAATAAGAAAAAACTATTATTCGTACATACCTATGTATATGTTTGTAGGAATGTTCAAAATAAATCTACCTTCAATTGTAGGAAAAATACCTTTATCTGAGGCATTTTTTGCCTGCATTTAGGAATTGAATACATGGGCACAACACAACAACACATACCACAGCCTGCTCTAGTTCCCTAACAAATGTGTTCAAAATAGAATTTATATGCCGATATTACTGCTTTCATGCTATAGATGCAACACAGCTTGCAGCAAAAAGGTGCAATTTCTCAACGTACAGCCAACTGCAAAGTAAATAGCCAAATAATTAGTACAGTCTTATGGATTATGTTTGCTGCTGCTGGCACCGAAGATGCGGAGAAATTCTTAAGCAAAAAACAGCGGTCGGCAATTTGCAAAAGATGTGTGGAAGTGATTTTTGGAAAGTTAGCTCTGTGGGTGTGTTGGTGTTGCACCACTGGATAGTCACTTTCATATGGATTTACAATGTTTTAAATTATTTTTTTGTTTTTTGTTTTATTTTTATATTGACTGCTAACAGTATGGAATGATATCCTGCCAAGACCAGATGGTGTACCTGCTTATTTCCATGCGTCAATTGGCGTTAGTTCTCGACTACATTAGAGCGATAATAAGGTGTAGTACGCTCTATATTCCCTCTACTGATACTAATTACAAACCAATGCTAAGTTAGGCAAATTACACTGTAAAAAGTAACAGGCTTTCGACAGTGGATTTTGCTAAACAGCGCAAAAAAAAAACATATGTGTAACGGCGATTTTTTAATTTTTATGAGGCGCTTTTTCATGACGGAAATACACTCGGAGGTTAGCCTGCCGAGAAGCGACGTCATAAAAAAGCATCTGCCATTCGGAGTTGGCTTAAAACTTTAGGTCCCTCCACTTGTGGAATAACATCAAGATGCGCGCCACAAATAGCAGGTGGAGCTCAGCCAAATACCCAAAAATGATGTAAGCGCCTTTTTTTAAGGTATCGGCGATTTGAAAGTTTACGTGGGAATTTGTTTTATTGCTGATTAAGTTGTTCACCCTTTTGCTTTCCTTTGGTAAATCGGCATAGGAAATAATGGGATCCTTACATTTTAGCAGTTGTATCAAAAAATAATGATTTATATATATTATTATATGATTTTTTTGTCTCATTTGTGAGAACGGGCCGAAAATACTCATAAAAAAGAGTTATAATGGGTTAAAATGTGCCAGAAAAATACTTGTATTTGCACTAAGAAACAACGGGAAACATTTTTGTATAACATTTTAACCTTCTCTCTCCTTAGTAGATGGATCTTTGTTGTCCATTTTGCGGGAAAGGTCCAAAAAATATGCAGCGCAGAGGGATATAACGGGTCAAAATGTATCACAAAAATAGTTGCCATAAAATTCTACTATAAAACTCTTAATTTGCCAGGGCTCAAAATATTTTTGTGTAACATTTTAACCCTCTCTTTCCTTAAAAGATGAGTCTTTTTTGTCTTTCTTGTGGGAAAAGGGACAAAAATATACATAGTAGAGGGATATAACGGATTAAAATATACCACAAATATATTTTTCATAAAATTCGAATATGAAACACTTAATATGCCAAAGCTCCAAATTCAACTTAAACACCAAAAACAAGTCAAAACGTGTGTAAGAGTTAATTCACTATATGTAAGCTACCATACACATTCTCCGTTCTTTAAAGCACACTGTATCCCCGTTAAATGCCTCTTCAGGTGTACTAAAACCATCAAAAATATGTCAAATAATTTATATATTTTCTGTATTAAGTTTGATTACTACCAGTAACAGTAACGCCAATGTAAAACAGTTGACCATTTGGCACTTTCACGATTTTAACAGAAGAAATGCATTGCACCAGTTACAGTTTTCGCGTAGTTTCTGATTAAATTCTTACTCAGAAGGAAACGCTACTTATTTTGTACTCAATAGATTTAAAAATTATTCTCATTATTATTTATTCGGTTACTAAATTGTAAGTAGACTGATAATCTTCTAGGCCCAACACAAACCAGCAATTTATTGCGTTAGAGGCCTATAGTCCTCACACATTCGTCGTGTGTAAGATTTGTCTTCATACATGCCTACGAAGTAGTTCGCAACTAGCCGAAATCTTACTAGTCCTCAATTAGAATTTAATTTCCTATTAGTTGAGAATTTTCCCTGCTGGGTTGTGGTAACAGGACATGCAATCGCTCACTTCGTCCAAGAAACAAATACAAGCAAATCAGATTAACTAGCTGGCCGACTTTATGGCAAATAGTGATAACAAACGCTACAAAAAATAAATGGGATATGCTGGGACAGAAGGATATGCTCAGCGGTTGTAAGATGAACAAAACAAATGTACGCACAAAGCATTAATACGTTGTGAAAGGCAAAGAAGGTAAAGATGTGAAATTTCTTTCCATTTTAAGCCGTGAAATTTTTGTTTGGCGCAATGAAAATGTGCGCACGCGCGCCATAGGTGGCAAGGCAAACAAGCCTACACAAATTTACCTAGGTAATATGGTGGTAAGAGAGGATTTAAATGGGGTAGCATTTTTCATAGTTGATTAGAAATGACAGCAATTTGTAAAACGAACATCGTGCAAAAGGAAATTTCACAGTGAAATTGTTTATGGTGCGTATGTAATATTTTAAAGTCACTCGCTTGTTAGTTAGCTACCTATTAGAGAGACGGAAATGCTTGTTTTCTAAGTCGTCTCAAAGTCTTCCTGCTTTCAATGGTCACAATGTAAATAATGATAACTGCTTGGCTATCGCAATCATTCAGAATTTCAATTGTATTACCATAATAATTCTTAAGTTGGGTTTGAAAACTGTGTAACGATTATTCACTGCTAACGCCTTCTCGATACATATCTACACTATCTATTATTTAAGAGTCACCAATGTAGATTCTTCGCCGTTGATGTTTAGAGTTTATGAACCGATAATTAATAATAAGAATATTTAACAACACTGTACGACTAAATCAAACTTTTCCCAAAATAACCAGGCGTTTTATTTAAGAAAAGGGGAATATCTCTATGGAACATTTTGACCCTCTAACTCCTTAGTATATGGGTCACCTACGGTAAATCGGCATGGGAAAAGTGATCCTTATATTTTAGCAGTTCTATGAAAAAACAAACAACGGAGAACATTTGTGTGGAATATTTTAACCCTCTAACTCCTTAGTATATGAGTATTTTTGATCTCTTTTTTGATATAACGGGTTAAAATGACAAAAATATTTGCATATACAATCAAAAATAACGGCGAATATTTCTGTGGAACTTTTTAACCTTCTAAATCCTTAGTAGAAGAGGCTTTTTTTCACTTTTGCGGGAATTTGCCAAAATACACACAACAAAGTGATATAACGGGTTAAAATGTCTATAAAAATATTTGTCATAAAATTCTACTTTAAGTTTCTGAATACATCAAAGCTCAAAAACAACTTAAACGCCAGAAATAAGTGAAGACGGAAAGTGTGTTTAAGGGTTAATTCAGTTGTGTATTAAAAAAATTATTTTAGTAAAATGGCAATGCAACTGATCGTATAAAAGAAAGCTCCAGATGTAGCAGAAATTTGTTTCGGTGTTTCAACAAGTATTTGTTTATTAAATTTTTTTGGTTCGTACACCTACTTTTTTTGTCCCATTTACTAGAAGTCCATAAAAAAAAAACGGCAGCAGATCTTCACTAGATACGCTTTTTAAGAGGCGTTGAGTGTTGAAAAGCCTATTAGTGACTGAATTACAGGAAGCCTCCCTTTCCACTTCAACGACGTCATAAAAATATGGTTAATTTTAACCCGATCTCGGTCACGAACATCCCATCATACCAAAATTACTAATCATGCCTGTTTTAATTAGTACTGTTCTTATTCTTTAGACTAGCGTTATACCCGCCTAAAGGACTTTAGCCGAATTCAACAAAACGAGCCAGTCATTTACTTTTCTTTATGCTAACGAACGTGGCCAAATCGATGGAAATTTCATAGTTTCTTTTCGCAAAAGTTCATAAATTTTACGTAGTATTTTGAACCAAAAACTTCAAGAGGCGCTTTAAAAATTGGTGTTATTTTCCATACACTAGGATGGGCGGAAAAAAGTTACGAATCCCAGTTTTCCAAAGGCGTTTACAGCAGCTACTTGAACTGTCTTTAAATGACTTCTAGCACTCAACAGGGCGAGAGTCCAAGATTTCTTACTTGAGTTTCACAACGTTTAGACAGAAGTCTAACCATTCGTTCCTGAATGAGAATTTCGCCTTCTGAACTTAAAGATTGGCCAAGGATTGACCGGCAAAATTCAAACTTAGAGTTCCGTTATAAAAAAAAATATAAATGCTGCTAAGTAGGTGTATCCTTTTTGCAATACGACTTGTGCAATTTTATGCTAAAATTAAATTAACTACAGAACTGCATACCAAAAAACTTTCTAGAAATTCTGATTAAAAAGCGTGGAATTTGTATAACACAAGTTCGTGGAATTTAACAACATTTTATTTTATAAAATTTGCAGTTTAGATTTATATGAATTTTATTAGAAAATGAGCTACACTTTTATAAAAAAACATAATGAGCAGTCAAAAATAAAATGAAAAATAATCAAAACTGGTCAAAATGTTGATGTGCTATCGTTTTGGCGCGGGGTGTATCTATTCACTTCTATTATCTAACCATTTCAGAAAAAAACAATTAATTTCGCCGTTGATACGGTCAATGTCGTCTGCACACACGAATAAGTGCACGCTAAGGTTGTACTAAAAGACTAGTTTTCAGATAAAACCAATCAAACGCTAGACTCATTTTTCATTATACAGCTCGAGAAGACCTTTCTTAATACGCAATATTCGCAAAAAATTGGTACCTGTACTCCGTATTGAAAGAAAAGGCGTGACGTTTCACGATATAAAATTGTCTTGTAAAATTCAATAGCATATCCAAACAAATTCAAAAAGTTGTTAGTGTTAATGAAATTTTGAAAATTTTTTTAAATTGTCAGGCAGTAGAAACAATGCGCTTTTTTTGCATTGCGCAGTATGGCATGGATAGAATTTCTGAATTAATTGTAATAATTTAGAAACCAAATTTCACGAAATTCTGGCAACGTTTTCTATGTGGTGAAATGCAAGATATTTTGGCCCGTTCTAACGACAGTAATTTCTACATTACCAGACTAACCCAAGAACTATCACTTCAGCAGCACTCCCAAAACTTTTATGGGAAAAATGTATAGGCATTACAACAATAATAATTTAGCCGCACAATTCTTCAAGATGCCATCGCCCAATTGTCACATTTTCGTCTTCTCAAAAACTTGCTAAATACTCGAGCCGTTTGATTTGAAGGCTAGTTAATATGGCCTTTAGAGCTTGCAGTTATATTTAAAGTGAAGTAAAATGAAGTGAATTTAATAAAGTTAATATAAATCATAAAATATCTACACTCTTTGCTCACCGGCAATACCATACAAGAGAATAGTTGAACAATGTGAATATCGACTCTAGCCTTATCGTAATTTCTCAGCCAGCAAATTCATCTCTATCAGCCAGTTGAGTAAACGAAGAGTTAAAGGGCACTATAAACTTAGGAAGAGTGGAGCTCTTTTTTTTCAATGAAAAAAAAATCCCTAATGTTTTCAACTCTCTCAACTAATTGCCATTGAAGCCAAAAAGCGTACAACATTATCCACTTTGTGGATCTTCTTGTGGCACAGCGACCAAGCGACCATTTGCCCAAAACATGACATTAAAACATAAAATTAAACAAAGTACAGTGCAATTTCAGCTGAAATAACAACAATCAAAAAAAAAAAAAAAGTAATGAGTGATGATGGCAAATGCTTATGTTGCAAGCTGCAATAACAAAAAATGACTTCTTAGCCTGTTGGCCTATACCCTTACGTCCGCTGTGTGCCATCCATCTACCAAATTTTTAGAAGTTCTGTCGCTTATTACGATTACGAGTATTGCGTTATCACAATGGAGTATTTCTGTTCGCTTTCTTATTTGCAACACTCTGAATGATGGTGCAGACGAGCCAAAAAAGAAATAAGAAAGATGACAAAACATACGCAGCATAAGTACAGTTGACGCAATAGGCCACTAGGCAAAGCCACATTGCCGAAACGATCACTTTGTCCAAGAGACGACGGACAATCGCAAGGCGGTAACTGCTCAAGCATTTGTATGACGAGAAAAAAAAAAGATTGAAAAGGGAATACGCATAAAAAACAAAACAAGAATAAAAATGCCTAAAAATACAAAAGAAAAAATATTTACGTACATATATGTATGTATGCACGTACGAGTATATGCATTTTGTGTGCAAATTGGAGTCAGTGAGGGCCCACAGTGGGGCGGAATGAATTAAAAGTTGTTACCAAGCAAACGGCTAAGCTAGGAAGTGGTACATCTATTCTTTTAATATTACGCTTACAGCCGAAGTTATTGACTTTTGTCAGAATTTCCTTTGTTGAAGGCCTATTATACAAAGCCTATTTGGCCATAAAGTGTCTAGCAGTGATTTGGGAATCGGCCGAAACCTCTATCTCTCTTAAGAGCTGTCCCACAGTTCTGTCCTCATTAGAATTTCCAGAGTCTGGTTTTGGAACATCTAAAATCAAATCGCAGCACTTTTTAATTCATTTTTTATTCTCAATAATTTTCTCTTTCACTACTTTTGTACTCATCGTTTATAGGTAATATTGATAGTACAAAGCTCAAGTCATCTGTTTGTATTTGTCGTTTTATTTTCGTTTATTTTCATTATATATCGTTTTCAATTTCTTTAGTAACTTTTGCTTTTCTCGACTGTTGGAACTACTAGTCTGATTTCTTGATAAATTCAATTTTCAAGGGCCTGCAATAGCGCGTTGAAGATGGAGCACCTTTTTCACCCAACACAACGCGAATAGACCAAATGCTGGCTATGAAGACAGCAGAATCAGAAACCTCTTTGCCATGAAACGCTTACTTATACAAGGTGGGGCAAAATTAATCACCCTCCTATCAGAAGATTTATAATTTTTGCAAATGGCGGCGCACGTCAATCATATTTGGCACTTGTGAACTAGATAGGTGAAGCATCCAAGAAGTATGCAAAATAAAGATTTCCATCTCCCAAAATATTTCTTATTTGTTTTTTATTTGTTAATTAGACAGCTGCAGTATACAAACAAATAAGCAATGGACCGCATAAAGGTCGAAATAAAGATTTCCATCACTCAAAATATTTTTTTTAATTTAGTAAAAAAATTATTCAAAAACAAAATTGGATGACTTCTTTTGTGCCACCTTGTATGAACTGCATATAGCCTGTGCCACCAATGAACACCCACTACTAAACTACGTATAGCGCACGGCCCACGACAAATGATGGCACATTAACCCTCCCTTGGACACCTTTATTAAAATCTTCGGTTGAACACCCGGGGCTGACTTTTTTCGTCGTATTCGAGAATACTTTTTAAAAGGTTTTACATACTATACATCGATAGAAAGTAAAATTTTAGGAAGCTACCTGGAAGCTCAAGTCATATATTGCATATATTCTTAAAAATTCTGTTTAAAAAGTGTGAAATATTGATAAAAATTTGTTGACATTTTTTTATATATTTACACACAAAGTTTGGCTTATTATTATTTTATTTATATTTATTAACATTCATATATTCAAAACAATAAACAAAAATTACTACCGGAGTTTTTAAAAACATTTAATTTTTGTCAGCTTTTTTCGTCTGCTGCTCCATTGTGCGGCGGAGGCATAGGATTTGGTTTGAAAACACACAAAATTTAGGCCGCTTTAACACAACGTAAATGAATTTTCGTTTTGAAGAACAGTTAAAAACAACGTAAGAAAGAGAAGTATTCATAACGATAATCAGTAAGAAACGAAAACAAAAATTGCCGAAATAATAATAAGGAGTAGCAGGATGCAAATATCGACGCTGACGTTGAAGGAGCGACAACAGAAAGTACTGACTGATGCATACATACATATATACATACTATATGCATATTTATTTAGGGATATGTACATATGTATGTATGTCTGTGCGTGTTTAAAAGCAAAACAAGTCAGCAAAACAAAAAGGTCTGGAATTGAAAGGATCAAAATGCAATCAGACACGAAGTAGACATGTGCAAAAATTACATACAAGAGTACAAGCTATACCATATAAATACATACATATGTATATACAAATGTAGGCATTTTGTACTTGACGACGGGATAGTCGATAGTGTTGTTGGAAGAGGGAAAAATGAAGGCTGCAAGCGCGTAGTCATTACTTCTGAAGAAAACAATAACTTAGGGCTACTCGGCATTTGGTAAAACAGTAAGAAGATTACGGTGACGGCATTCTCGAAACTAAAAACAACGAATTATAAGTACACACACATACATACGTATGTATGCACATACATTCATAAGTGTCTGCTTCTCATTTCGCAAATTTTGAGCAAGCGAATGTATTTAGCTTGAATGCAGATGATTGGCAAATTCAGGAATCTTACTGGTTCTTTACTACCACTAACACATTTTATGCATAAATATGAAAAAAAAAATCGTCCAACTACCCAGGAAGAAAACCGAAACCATTGAAAGACATTTTTTGCGATTTAAAAATTTCAAAATTTTTAAACGGATTAATGCATGCATAGAGGAAAGGGACAGGCAGATGAAAACTAAGATATATTCTGCTCTCCTGAATTTGAGGCTTTATGTAGAAAAACTTCTATTCAAAGTATTTTGCTTCGGAAGCTACAACTTGTTCTCCATCTTTGACAGAAAGAGCTCGTATTCCGTCGCTCTGAAAAGTGGTCCATCCAGGAAACTGGCGATGAATTGGCCAACTGCGGATCAGCGGTTACCCCACAGGGGCCAGAGGCAATAAACGGAATCAGTTCTACAGGAATCATGAATTGGATCAGCAATTATGAATGTAATTTACATAACAAGCGATGATCCAGTCTGGACCGCTGCAGAGCTGCAAAGTTTGTTGTGACAAGCCCGAACAGAAAAGTGTCGAACTTTGTATTAAAATTTGGAAGGAAAGACGTTCGGTTGATGGTCGGAATTATTACAGGACACAACCCATGGGATCAGCATATGACCACCATTGCAATCATTGAATACCCCATTTGTCTTGCTTAGAGGAGGCGGATGGCACTGAGCATTTTCTCTGTTAGTGTCCTGCCTTTGCTAAAGCAAGGCTACGAATTTTGGGTTCCGATGTCATGAGAATGAGTAATATTCGTTCACTCAAAAGTGGAGGATATTTTCCGATTTGCCGAAGAATATAAAATTCCCACAGGACTAGTAACCTCTTTCTCTGTCTCTGCCTCTGTTAGATACTATCTCTTTCACGCTGTCAAAGCTTGACTAGCTACCCTTTTGCTTTCCAGAGCTTTGAATACAATGGGCTTTTTAGCCTGAGTCGTTCAGGAGTTACCAATCTCTCGGTGCTCCTTGGCTTGCCATTTTCAAATTACTCTTTCAAGGTCACATTTCGGACGTCGAGTACCCCGTGACGTGGCAGCCAAAGTTACTCGCTCAATTTCGTTTTTCACCATAGCAGATTGGCCAAACCTAGCAGCTGTGGCAAGACTTGGCATTCACTCTTTTCACAGTAGGTTTAATGGGTTGTTCATGGAAAATACATTGATAGGCAACTTGTTCTAAATGCATGAGTGGCTGCCTGTAACTATCCTCATAGATGGTTTCACTAGGCTGTAGCAATTCCTCATACATCACACTTCAGATCCCCCGCATTACTCTCCAGTGTTTATATTGTACATATGTTATAATCGATAAATTTTTTGACTCCAATCCCGATCCGATGACAAGCACACTTTTGAGATGATTACACTTCAACATCCTCCACACAATTATGGCAAAATGGATTTGAAATTAAGTTAAGTACCGTCGCACGATCACTAAAATACACCGCACTACCGTTTTTGCCTTGAACGTACCCTCGAGCTCCAGGTCAAACCGAAATCATGACCTTGTTTATATGTACTCTCGTCCAGCTGACTCAAAGTCCGCCAAAATACAAGGGCAGAACACAGGAAGCCGTGATAAACTCTATCTTCCTTTTGCACTGAGAAATCAGCTGTTTGTAGCACCGGTGTGCGGCGTATCTGAATAAGTTTCAAAGGGTATTACTTTAGTGAGCAGCCACATACGCAATTCTGTGATAGTTACATACGTTTGGAAAACACTGTAGTTCCGATAGGTCGATAGCTTGAACTTTGCTTAATGAGGAAAAGATTTATTCACCCACTTTTCTGTCATCAGTGAACAGGTGCGGTTGTGAGTGGGAAAGGGTCCAACATATGTATGTAGGTGTAGACTGGCCAGTACGGCGGAATGAACTCGAATTTTCTAAGAATTTTTAAGGGTTCTTAGTTAGAACCTCTTTTCCACTCTTCTTAACCTAACCGCGCATGGATAGCAACAGATTTGTCCAAAATGTACCATTACCTTCAATGTGGACAGCCTTTTATACACTCTTCAGGTCGGTTGGACGGGCAATGTGACAGTGCACAATCGGTTGCTCTGCTCCTCACTTTGAGCATTTCCTCATGCAAATTGCAATATCTACCTCGCCTCTGTGGCTTTGTTACAAATAAGCGCTGAGTAAATAAAGCTAGAATAATAAAAATCGTCCTTTTCACACATTACGAGATGGCGGCCTCGTTAGTTGCCTACAGTTTCGGATATAGATAGTAAAAACCTAACTCGAGTTGAAAAAAGTGAAACAACGCGAATTATTACTGGTTCTCAAGCAACTATAAGCGCACCAGCTCGGTTCTGGTGGATTTCCCTGCAGGGTACTGTTGCTAGCACTTTTCCTTTGTTGCGTCTAACTCGTCCTACCCATAGCCTGCCTCATTACAATTTACTCCATTTACTCCATTTTCATGCAATACTCATAGCATGGCAGTGACCGTATTTCGGTGAACATCTGTCGCATTAAGTGGCAGCCGCTGTGTGACTACAACTGTTACTGGCCTCACCACATCTTGTCTGGCGTTGTCTTCTCTTCGTCTGTGGTTGTGGTTGTTTTGTAAAAGAATTTGTAAGCAACAGCTTCTTTTGTGCAACAGTTTCTTACTACAGCTGCGCCTATTTGGCTATGAGTGTGGCGTGTTGAAACACGTTTGCCAGTTTGCACACTAAACCTCCACTTTACTACCAGCAGGACCACCACGCCGAGATCGGTAGCAAAATACCCAAAGGCGATTGTGTAAGGCTTTGCGATGCGTTCAGCCCCCGTCTGCCTCCCTGGTGATCACATTGTGGATTGCTTCATATATACAGATATGCCTACACATATACAGGCAATCACGTATTGGTATCACGTGTGTTCCATTGATAGTCCATTAAAACTCCAATACGATATTGTTTGTATGTATGCACGTATGTATGTATGTGTGTATATATTCAATGGCGTTTGTTTTGTAACTGGTTAACTGTTCACTGTCGCAATCAAAATACGATTGTTTGAAAATTAATATTGCGCTTTTGCCACGTGTTGCATGCGCTGCGATATAGGAATGAACGTTGAGCCGGCGGCAGCACAGGAAAGAGAGTGTAGACACTTATTGGCATGGATATTAGGTATAAATAGTTTGACGGGGATCGAAAAGGATATTTATAATGTATAATGAATTATGAGCATAAGGATCGCTGAGGCAACGTAAATAGGACTATTAAGATGTACGATAATGTATGTGTGCCCCTATTACTAGGGAGACACAAATTTTCATTTCGAAATTTCAAATTTACAATCAGACACAAGGCAGACAAATTTCGGGCGCACAAATCGCGCGATTTCGATAAATATACAGAAATACCATCAACTCTTTTTTATGGTCTGTAAGAATGCATGACGATATCTATTAACGATAACGATATTAGATCAAAATGTGTCTTTATGCGTCATTCACAAAGGCATAGTAAATTGAAAACCTTCAAGCTGTTTTTCTCAAATTTTTGATTTTTTGAGTAAACACGTTTTCCCAGCACACGAGCGATAACTCAAGCCGTTTTTCTCGATTTTTTGATTTATTTAGTAAATACCGTTTTTCTGCACACAAGCGAATCGAAAAGTTCTTCTACAATCTACTTTATCTTCATGCACGGAAAAAGTATTTTTTTCTCTTAATTTGTGCATGCGTGGCTCAGAGCGATTTGCAAGCAAAAAGGTGAATTTGTCTAAACAAGTAAATTACCAAAAAATTTAGAATAAAAAAATCAGAAAAAAAATATTACTCACAGAATATCCAGAAATATCGAAGTATTGTGCAAAAGCCTTAGTTGAGTGAAAAAGAAGCAACTTGTGGACGGATTCAAATGAATATTACCAAATATTGAAATATGTAGCTCTTCAGTGAGAAAGAAAACATTCAAAAATAAAAAAAAAAACGAAACAGCATGCAATATGCCTTCCCATGCTTTTATATCAAAAGTTTAGCATAAAAGAGTTCATAGTATTCAAAAAATCAATTGGCAAAACTAAAACACATCCTATATATTGGTGGAAACAAATACATTTCTATGCTAATATTTTGTAAAGAATCACTTAATTTGGATGACTGCAGCGCCTCTTGCAATATGCCTTCCCATGCTCCTTTTTTACAAACAGTTCGTGCTTTGTGCATGGTAGTAAAATAGTAAAATAGTAAAAATAGCAAGAAACGCGAACAAAATAAACACACACACACACTTGTGGCAAGTTCTTGTCTAAAACAACGTATTAAAGGGTTTTCCAATAAAAGGTGTTACGGGTGAATGGATTGCGCTATCGAGAGATGATTAACGATTTTTTATGGCCGGAATTGGAAGGTATTGATCTGGAGAAGTTTATTTTCAACAAGACGGCGCTACGTGCCACACAAGCAACGAAACCATTGATCTTTTAGGGGAAAAGTTTCCGGACCGTGTTATCTCTACGACTCAGAGGTGATCACAATTGGCCACCGAGATCTTGTTATTTAACACCTTGTGAATTTTTTCTTTGGGGCCACGTGAAAAAGAAGGTCTACGTCAACAGCGCAGGGTCGATTAAAGACCTCAAAGATGGAATTCGTGAGGCTATCGAGGACATAGGGCAGCCACTTTGCTGGTCGTGGTCGTAAAATAGCATTTTTCTTTGAATCTCAAAATAACACCTCTTATTAAAACCCCTATACAAGTCCGTCGAGGTAAATCAGAAGTACCTTTAGTGAGGTCTTGTGATATAGGAACATTTTTTTAGGGTTTTGAATACTGATGGGAATGGGAAAAATTCTGGCATAAATCAGACAATTGTAATTACAGAGTTATAACTTGGCACATTTATTAGTAATAGCCTACAAGCCTACAAAATGTATAACCCATCACCCACGCTTGTGAAGTAGACAGCTGCAGTAAACACAGACAAGCAACGGAGCGCGTAAAGGTCAAAAGAAAGATTTCCATCACTCAAAATCTTTTTTTTATTTAGTAAAAAGTTATTCAAAAACCAAATTGGGTGATTAATTTTGCGCGACCTTGTATAAGAACAAGAGAAATCCTAGATGGATTCTGATTCATCGCTCACCTCAATCGCCCATTTATTAGAAAGAAAGCTTGACTTTTATTGCCTTAGAAGTAAAATCACACACAAATATGCTTTGTTTAATAAAAACCCGAATTCATTAATAAATAGATCAGTTTAATGAATAAGAAGTGGTTGATATAAATATTTTTTTAAATATTATTAATTGTTAATAATTCTTCATTTTCAACTTTGTTGCTGATTTGCATCGCGTTGGTAGTCAGATCGTATCCAAAATCCTCCGTAGTAGATCTATTGTCCAGGAAGGTGGGTGTTTTCTTTTTGTATGTAAAAGAAGTTATGTAAATAAAAAGCCTTAAGCCTTTAAATATCGTTTTAATTTTTTTTATTGTAAAAAAAATCCTGAAAATACCCTAAATTTTTGAGCTCTAGACCACCGGGATCCCTTAAGATATTGGACACCTTAAGTAGATCCAAAACTTTCTCACCGAAACACTTTACGCGATTATGTGAATAAGTAGGACACACGCCGATAAGAGAATGAAGAGAGAGAAGGTTTATTTAGGGAGAAAATTCAGAGGGACATGCGTTACTTTTGAACTCAAGCCATTAAGGATACTTCAAGAAGTCATAAGCGTGCTGTAAACATATGAAGGTGAGGAAATTTTTACTAGTGGCTTGGAAAGCCACTAAAGTGACTTTTCTGGGTTGCCGAGTTTCTCAGAACTCGGTAGTGGGCGCACTCCTTGGTGGCTTAGAGTGGCCAGCGACAGATTATTAATCTTAGTGAAGTAATTCAACCCCGGAGTGTAGAGAAGTTATTGCATTAAGGCCAGGTTACCCTTGATTTGTGTGCTTTTTTAAATAAACTTTATTCATAGTACAAAATATATTTATTAATCAATTTTTTTACATGTGAAAAAACAAATATTAAATTGCTTAAAAAAAATTTTTTTTTTTTTTTCAAATGGTGGCTTTCAAAATGGCTGCTAAATTTTAGCTGATTCGTAGTTGGATGCCATCATATCTCGAAATCGAATTATCTGAAAGTAAAAAATCAAACGGTTTCATCTTCTGTATTGAATTGGTTATAGCCGCAAGCAGAATCACAAACATTTATTGTTATTTAAAAAAGTTATAAACAATTAAAAGTGAAAAAATAGTGGTAAAAAATTCATGAGTCAGCCATTTTGTTTCATGGCAGAAATACACTCGGAGGTTCTGCCATTGCCTGCCGAGGGGCGACTCGCTATTAGAAAAATGTAATCGTTATGAATTTTTGCTTTCACCGATGATTCGAACTCAACGACCTGCTGGCTGTCGAATTACGAATCGGCTGATCACGCACCAACCCACTCGGCTACGGCGGCCGTCAATCAAATGTCGTATTGACAAATTGCAATCATTGTTGCCATATTTCGATAAGAATGCAATAATAAATGAGGATAAATGAGCAACATTGCCACCACTTAATAAAGTTAAATTAGACGCAAACCCAACAAAACACGCTTTGAAAAGTGGGTTTAGGTATGGAGTATGTGTTTTAATCTTGTATGGGATTTGACAGGAGTTTTGTCTCTACCAGTTGCATTTGCCGCTATAGAACACGATAGCGAGCACGTAGAACACAGTATGAGTCCGTGCATGCAGTGGAACACTCTATTGTAATTAAATGGATTAGGAGCAAGACAAACACGCAAGCAGCAAGCAGCAACAATCAGCTAATCGCACTGTTACAAGAGATAATGCCAAAGCAAACTGTTATAAAAAGGGAGCAAAAAAATAGAACAATTAATGCAATAATTGTAGTGCCAGAACTAACGACAGGGGCAAACAAAAGAAGGCACATCGTAAAAACATGCAAACTGTATAAAATTCCAAAATCAAAGCAAACCACAAGTATTTACATACTCGTACATATAAATAGGGGGAAGCAACAAAGAGTGAAGGGCGAATTTCTAATGCCATCAAACCGCAAACAAATTCATTACTAACCAACAAAGGAAGGCATAAAAAAATTTCGAATTTGATGTTGGATAATTTGCTGCTATCGAAGGTATATTATGTATGTATGTATATAACAAATACATATATCAATTTATATGTAAGCACATATACACATTATGTATGTAGATATGCCACCCTGAGGCGAAAATACCAAGATTCTAAATTATCGAAAAATGCAAGAGCAAAACAAAAAAACAAAGAACAAATTAAGACAACTTATTCCCGCAAAGAAATCTGTTAATATATACATATGTAGTACATACCATACATGTGTGCGTACAAAATATGAGAAAATTTATGAAATAAAAAATCGTTTTGAACTGCCAAATGCCTTATTAAAATACAGACATATGTCCCTGCTAAATGAAGCATAACTGTTTCGAGTTCAACTCGCATCGACAAAGGACCACAAACTGTGCACTATGGATAGGTGGCGTTCATAGAAAAGGAATGTTTTTTTATTTTTTTTTTGTTTTTGTTGTGTTGTAAACGTGTCACTACTAATGAGTGTCAAGATGTATTAAAAATATTTACATGGAAATGAATTTAAGATTTGTTGCTAGGCTACGTGGTCAGGGACTATACTAGTAAAGGGTGATCAGAGTGCTTGATCTCGCATTTTCTTTGCCCGTCTCCCTTCCTCAGTCAGGCACCATGTTGATGCACTCATCCAGGGCTTCCTATTAGGGCGTTGATTCGCATACATTGATGAGGCTGAATTTATTAAAAAATATATCAGATTTATTAGCATAAAATTGAGAAAACGCCTTTTAAAACCGTTCTCATCTTAAACTCTTCTTAAATATTGCCTTCATAAGGCTTTGAGGACTTTTGGGTGCATGCTTCCTTTATTTTTTCATCCTCTTTTAAGTGAGCTTCCGAAAAAAATCTTAAACTTAGTTAAATCTTATCACTTTTTTTCAGCGCATAGGTTCTCCTCGAAATACGAGTATTTACGGACACACATCATACACAATTTTTGCCTTTAGCACGTTTTCAGAAACAGGTAGGCGAGCCTAAGTTATTTACATACACATTTTAGCCAGTTTTTACTTTTTTTCGAATTTTCATTCTTCTTCTTCTTCTTCTTAGCTTCATAGTCCGTGGTGGACCATAGCTTCATGACGCGTGACTACTGTCAAACTAAATAGATACCTTTTTTTAGTATTCATTAATATTTCATCATGCAAAGACACGTCTTAACAATGCTCACAAATCGTAAAATTGTATTACTAAAATCGACGCTTTGTGAGAAGTGTTTATAGCACGCTCAAGCCGACTTATCGCCCATACATAGAAGTCCCATTTTTGGCTTAATGGCTACGTCAATATGCGAAACTGCCATATTTGGGCTGAAGAGCAACCCGAAGCCATTCAAGGAGAGCCATTACATCCATTGAAAACAACTGTTTGGTGCGGCCTAAAGGCTGAAGAAATCATCAGCCCATATTTCTTCAAAGACAAGGCTGGCTGCAATGTAACAGTGAACACTGAACGCTATCGTGCCATGATAAACGACTTTTTGATGCCGGAAATTGAACCCCGTGATCTTCACGACACTTGGTTCCAACAAGACAGCGCTACTTGCCATACAACCCGTGAAACAATGGATTTACTGCGTCGTTTTTGCGCTGAGCAATTTATCTCTCGTCTCGCAGCAGTGGTTTGGCCACCAATATCGTGTGATATCACACCTTTGGACTTTTATTTGGGGGGTACGTAAAATCTAAATGCTTTGTGGATAAACCAGCTTCGATTGTGCCATTGGAAGCCAACAATGCTAAAGTTCTTCACGAGATAGCGACCGAAGTCTTCCAGCGAGTCATTAAAAATTGGTGTTTGCGGATAACCGAATTACGGCGCAGTTGTGGCGAGTATTCGAAAAGGATTAATAAAAAAAAAAATGTCATGAATAGTTCTACACAAAAATAATAAATGTTGCCAAATTAATTTGAATTTGCGTTGTTTTATTTCAATTTAAAATCCAATACCTCTAAATTGAACACCCTTTAGTAGGTTCAAATTACACTTTAATGGTGTCAGAAGCTGGGTGGAGGTAAAACCGCAATTAAGTGGAATCATATAAAAACATTGATTAACTACATCCCGCATTTGATATTTAATTCATACAAATTGTTATTGCGATTTCGAGCTAAGATGATTTTTGTTTTTGAATTTTCACATTCCGCCACATTACAACTTCCCTAAGTGCACGTAATATAGCAAAAGGGTTGGACGCAACAGCTCCAGGCATATTGTGACAAACTTAATGAGCTCTCGGGTTGTCGGATCCTGTCAATGCCTATCATTTCAGCTGCTTGACTCACATGACAAATATGGAATCAACTATCTTAGCAACTCGACCATGTTAATTAGAATGCTGTAAATACATTTTTTTTGTTTTTAGATGAGCATAACCAAAAATACAAAAAGAATGACCCCCTACTGATAGAGATTTACAGAAGACGCGAACAACAGGCAAGGATAAGGAAAAAGTGTCAACATGGGATAATTTGAGAAAAGTACATAGCAAGCGTGCCGTTAGCAACAAGCCTTTACTCAATCGACTTAAAAAAATGCTAGGTTATAAATTCGTCATATTTTTCAGTTTTTCTATATTTAAATCCGGTTTCGCCTCGCTGGTGTTGATGAAATATTTAAAATCGCGAATTTTCTTCTTCTTGTTGCATAACAGCATAAACATTTCCGTAAATATCTGGGGAAAGCTGTCAGAAGTGTCAGGTCCTTGGTCGTATATAAAATAAGTCCGTGTCGTTCCAGTAAAGTAGAAGCGACTGCAGTTGAGAACGTTTCGTTGTATTTATACAACTGAATACTTGTATGTTGTGGGCATGATAAATAAAAAAATTCTTATATGCACATCTCAGACTTTTCTAATAGACCAAATCAGAACGTAGAAAAAGAGAAAATAAATTTCATTAAGAACTATTAAACAACGAGCAGTTTTACCTACTGCGATTTTGAGTGCCTTCGCTTGCAAAGGAAAAGCCGAAACAGCAAAACAATAACGTCTGTGTGTAAGGTTAAAGGTCAGTGAAACGCGTTCATTTTATAATAAATCGCACATTTAATGGCATTCGGAAATGCCGATCGACATGCGTGTGTAAGATTTTTCAATACCACAAAATAATCGTGGGAACCATTTTCGTATTTAACCCACCTTTCGTTTTACATGTTTAAGTACTCATTTTTGGTGCGAACGTTAGCCACATACGTTCAAATTCATCCTCAAATTGTTCCAATAACACTTTATTCGAGCTGATTACAATATTTTCCCAGTTACCGCCAAAGCCCTATAAGTAGTTGGAAACGAAATATGTATAGATATTTGTAATTTGAATCACGTTTAGTTTTTTTTTATATATTAAAATTTATGCTCACCTGCATCGTCCAGTTTAGTGAGCCAGACATGACGATACCCTTGGCAGTTTTTGAATCGTACGTTTTTCCAACATTGGCCAAAACCGTACGCGCGCGCCTGGGACCATCCAACAGACAAAATTTATGGTGCATTAGCATTGTAGTCATGGGACAACGAACCGCAACGCCTGAAGAGAAAACATAAAAAACTAGAGTATAGAAAAAGGAAAAAAATGAGCAGTGCTTAGGAATAGTCAGATGTTTGGTAGGCGTGTCGCCTTATACGGTAGACCAGTAGACGCCATCAAGTAGCATCACAGTAACAGTCCTAATATTGCACAAGGATAATTATCGATTGCCGTGCTCCATTGGTCAGTGATCGGGCTTTAGAAAAACAATTTGCAACAGCGACGATGTGATGCTGATAGAGATCTGGGGATCAATTCTCGTTCTACGTAAACGTTAAGTGAAAAAAAGTTTTCATTTTCGTTTTCACAAACACTTTTCACCCTGACTTTTCACAAACGATTATTTTGCGATTCTCGTTTGTGCCTAGATAAAAGTGTTCTATGTAGCCATGGAATTTTTGCAAGTGTGATATTCAAATTTCAAATGACATTTGTTTTGAAGGTGGAGTAAATTTGAAGAAAATATGCCGCAAATAGCTATTTTGCTTAATTTGGAGCAGAGAGTTCGTGATGAGGAATCTCAGTATGAGGTTTTTTATAAATTTAATCCTACTTCGAAAATATTATATTTTAATATTTATAGGAATTTGTTGGTAGTGCAGAGACGCTCAGTTCGCGATGGATAAACCCCTCCAAAGATGAGTTTTATTTAGAGGACTTTGAGGAACCTGAAGTTCATGTTAGTTCTCCTACAAATATTTCAAATCGTGATATTCTGAACATTGCAAAAAAACATCTTTTGCAAATAGTGGAAGATGCTTTTACCAACCACATTCAATTATAAAATTTATTCATATTCATTTATTTTTTTCCATTCGTTTTTAACAAAAACATTTGTAAGCTACATTTTTTTAAAACTACAGGGTCCGCACTCGAAGTGTAACCAATTAAAAATGTGTGAAAACAATACAAAATTAAGAATAAATTTACTTTTGCTCGATATGACCACCTTTTGCCTTGACTATGGCCTTGAAACGGTCCAGAAACGAATCGCAAGCTGCCCGAATGTGACTTGCAGGTATTTTGACCCACTCGCGGACAATGGCTTTTTTCAGTTCAGACTTTGCTCTCCAAAATGGCCCATAGAGAATAATCCATCCGATTCGCGTCTGGTGAATTTGAGAGCTATTGTGTGGGCGTTATGAAGTTCGGAACGTTGTTTCTTAACCATTCTTGGTTCACTCCAGCTTTGTGAGACGGTGCCGAGACCTGTTGAAACGTCCAGGATCTGGCACCGAAATTTTTATCTTCCCACGGCTTCAAAGCAACCTCCAGAATACTTTCCCGATAATATTTCTATTGGAGAGCGCCCATCTGCGGTTACAGCGGCCCAAACCATTACCTGTGGCGGATGCTGCCTCCTGGTGGTCAATCGATCACTCAAAATCTCGTATGAACGGTCGATCAAATAAACCATATAGTTCTGGGAGTTTACGAATTGCTCAATTTGAAAAATTTCCTCCTCAGAAAACACAATGTTCGGAAATTGACGACTTTTGGTCAAACGAAGCAACTCCTTCGCTCTCTCAAATCTGACTTGCTGCTGCTTCGGTGTGAGATCATGCGCCTTTTGGATCTTGTCAGGCTTGAATTTGAGATCATTTTTAATATGCGGTGGATGCTATATATATAATATTACATATTAGGGCGGGTCGATTTAAAAATCGTCCATTGCTCTGTGAAAATCGTATTCTAGGGATGAAAATAAGAAACTTTGCCGAAGGAACCATACCTCTAAAACGAATTCTGATGTCCCCCAGTTTGGGTCGAACGAAAAATCCCACTTTGACCCATTAAGAGTGCTCCAATCGAGTCCAAATGTATGACCGACTCACACTAACTTTGGACGGCCGATCCACCCATGCCAGTGACACACCCCCTGGAACTCCCCTGGGGGGTTCCCCAAACAATCATTTCAAAATATTACCATTTTTGGCCTTTACATGAGAAAAGAAACTAAAAAGTTCGACCCAAATTGGGGGACATCAGAATTCGTTTTAGAGGTATGGTTCCTTCGGCAAAGTTTCTTATTTTGATCCCTAGAATATGATTTTCACAGAGCAATGGGCGATTTTTTGCCTCCCCACAAATCGACCCGGCCTAATATATTATATACAATATATATAATATAACTGACGCGTACACCCTTTTTGGGTGTTTGGCCGAGCTCCTCCTCCTATTTGTGGTGTGCGTCTTGATGTTGTTCCACAAATAGAGGGACCTACAGTTTCAAGCCGACTCCGAACGGCAGATATTTTTATGAGGAGCTTCTTCATGGCAGAAGTACACTCGGAGGTTTGCCATTACCTGCCGAGGGGCGACCGCTATTAGAAAAATGTCTCTTAATTTTGGTGTTTCACCGAGATTCGAACCTACGTTTCCTCTGTGAATTCCGAATGGGAGTCACACACCAATTCCATATTTTCAGTTCTTTCGCCATTTGTTTGGCATTTCCATGACATTCATTTTTTATTGAATGAGATTTCTTGCAGAAGATTTTAGTGCTACTCCATTAGGCAATCCGAACGACCCGGATTTAAATCCCGCTGAGGACTGTCATTCCAGCAGCATTCCCCAAACATTTATGGGGTAATGTTTATACTGATCCAACAACAAGGGCAAATTGATAATGCTTGAATTGAGTAGCTCTTAAGCTCATTTTCATTTAAAATTTTGTACTCTGGAAAATTTATACTATTTATAGGACCTTCCTCTTCTATCAGTTTATCATTTTCAATGCTGTCGTGTTCGATTTTGTGAGAAATACGCCCACATATAATTATGTTTATTAATAACTGACCCGTCAAACGTTATTCTGCCACTAAATTATTTTTAATGGATATTTTGTTTGTTAATGAGGCCAGCTCCTCCAGTATTTTACAATTTTCCATTTTTTTTTTGCTTTAAAATTTCATTTACAATCTAAGGAATTTATTTTCGATGTTTTTAACTTAGTAGAAAGTCTAAAAAGTCCCTATAAAGTCAGCGAAGTGTTGAGCATCGAGCGAAAGATGAATGAGAATGAAAACTTTAATCGCGTTTTTCTCGAAATGCTTTTTTTTCAACTTAAAATTTTACAAGGATTCTCTTTAACATATTGGTCTTTGCATGTACCTCAAATTTTATATTAATTATCACTAAAAATATTATTTTGATCCTTTTTTTATTAAAAAAAATGTATATTCATTTAGGAAAGAATATTAATATGTAATTTATTTTAAGATAATTAATACTCCCAGTTTTTCGCAAAAGATTAATGAAAAACTCGTTGTCTAGAGGAGCTGCCCCCCCATTTATTATACAATTTTTTTTGTAGTCAGAGGCCCGAAAAAATGATGATTTTCAATATTTTTTTTTTGCTAGTCAATTGCTTTATTAAATAAATATATATATATATATATATATATATATAAAAAATTAATAATTGTAAAAGGTATCGCTGTTTCTGTGGAGCCTGTTTCTCTAGAAGTCCCTTGCGGTCGACTTCACAAGTCCTTGGAGATTAATCTAAAATGCCTGATCCGATTTTTTTTTAAATTAACAATATGGCACCCTCAGGAAATATTTTTCAGATTTTCGAGAAAAACCGACAATTAGCTGTTTAAAAAAAAACGAAATTTTGAAAAACAAAAAAATCCTTCGATCAGGCATGAGTTTTTAATGTTTTTCAAAAGCAGTATAAATTTTATTGAAATCTACCAAGCGCTTTTAAGTTACAGTGATCACCAGTTCAAAAAACATAGTTTTGAGAAAAACACATTTAAAGTTTTGCTATCGATTCCGGAGCGCCCGAGCGCCTTTTGTTAATTGTTGAATAACTCAAAAAGTATTTGTCGGACTCACTTCAAATTTTCACACAATATTTTAAAGATATTACACTTAAAAAAAATGCAAAAAAAAATAATTTGTTTGAAAGTTCTGACTACCCCTTAAATAAATAAAATAAAATTTAAAAAATGTAGAATAGAGATGGGCACCATGAATTGCTGTTGCAAGTGGTGCAATGAACAACTGGTGAATTATGATTGCAACTGAAAGCTTTTGCACATATTTACATATATATATATGTATATATATAGAAGCGGTGTTATGTGAAAAATATGCAATTCGCTTTTGTTTATTTTAATTAACTATGATTTTTTTTTATATAAAGGAATAGTAATATGATTTATTTGTGACTCCTTCCCGGCACGAAATCTTTGTTGCGTTTAATGTTTACGCTTTTTACTATATCCAAAAGCAACGAAGTTCTCTTACAATTATTTTATCACATGAACATGTTGAATCCCTCACTAGCATGGTGACTCCCTTGCTAGCGTGGTGAATAGGCGAGACTGCCTTATTAGCAGAATCTTCAATTGTTAACTTCGTTAACTTTCCCTGCATTAACATTCCCTGGTTTTAGAAGGTTATTGAAAATATCATAGGTACACTTTATTATCGACGCAGAAATCAACTAAGTGCCTAAAAGTATGCAACAGTGTTTTAATACAATAGACAACCACTACTGGCAAAGCAGTGCCAAAAGCGAAGCTGCCAGACATTTTTGTGTTTCCCCCTGAAAAGTGCCAAAATAAAAAAAAATATTTTTTCTCAAAAAATTGTTATTAGCTTTTCACTAGCTAAACAACATAAAATATATTACTAATTTTACAAATGACTACACCTTGAGTACACTCAATAGACAAAGAAAATCACTCTTTTTTAACTGGTATTTGCAGAAGCGGCAAGTTGGGCAGCGTAGATTGCATATATGACAGCATATATGTAATCAAAAATATGTACACATATTGTACAAACAAGCACATGCCAAGACTTTAACACTAACTGCAATAAAAGGAAAATACTCTTCTCCGAGATGTTACTTTTCATTGATTTGCTAGTTCTAACTTTTCGTTTCCGAACGTAAAATGTGACCGGAAGACGAGCACTGAACGCGTTGCACGCGCTTCCATCGCTTTCATTAAAACCAATGCATTGGACTGCGGAAACCGCTACACAACTTCAAAACCAAATGTGGTGCCTGAAAGAACATCAAAACTAAAGTCAGGCAGCTATTGTTTTTGTTATTGGGTTCTTCTCGTTTTTCGTATGAGTTGCAGTTAAAACATAATTATTGTATTATAAGATAACTATAATAGTTACATGGATACATGTAAGTTGAGATTTTCTATATGTATAACTTGAGTCCTTAAGGTCCTTTTAGAACATTATAATTTTTCATTATGCTGCTAGCGTTTTGCCTATATCAGGTTGAGCTACAACTCAAACAAATCAGCTGACTGCACTGGTGACTTAACAGTGTGATTAAGAATATGCACATTTGGCATATATGTAGTACATACATATGTACATTAAAATATCTACATGCATCTGTATGGACTTGGAGAACCCTATTAATCTAAGAATTCTGTTCAAAGAAAATAGTTTTAAATTGTAAATATTATTTGAATTCACAATTATTTCGTTGTTTGAAGGTCGAAATAAGTTCATATCTCTTATTGCAATTACTGTTGCAGTAGCGTATGACATCATCAGCTGATGAGCGACAAATCGGTACGTAATAACCTAAAAGGTGCATAGGTTTTTCTAGGGAAAATACATAAATAAAGTTTACTCTTCGCTCACCTGCTTTTGTCAATGTTATAATTTGTGATCCACTGGAGTATACCATTTCTTTGTCACTTATTATACGCACAGACACTCCTCTACGAATGGCTCGCATGAAGGCCTGCGACAGATCGTAGGATGTGAACGTATACATGGCTAGATCTATTGTATGTTTTGATTTATCAATTAACGATATTAAACGGCCGACATTTTTAGAAGCACAAAACCGATTTTGACATGTAGGACTCGTACTGGGGACTGGTAGTTTTGTAATATGTCCATTCTCGACCATGCCTTTCGATGGATTCTCCTGCGTAGGACTCTTGCGTTCGGACGGGGACTTTAATATGTGTCCAGCAGCACAACTTTGTGTCAACTCATTCGTCCAGATGACTTCGTTCACTTCATCGTCAGATGAATCGCGTCGCCACATTCGTTCGCGCACGTACAAATAGCCACGATATAAAATTTCCGACAACAACACTACCGATATGCCCGTTGTCAGGCTATAAAAAGTGTAGCGCAACACCCGATTCTCCATCATTTTCTTTTAAATAAACTTTGACTGGATTTCTTTTCACATGCAAATTTGATCAATTTATTGCTTAAAAGTCACATTAATTTCAATATTTTTATTCACAACTCACTTTTTGTCGCACACACAATCAATTAATTTGGATAATAAATACTCTGCTTTTATTGGAGTTTGTTGCGCTACAAAAGGGAGGGGTAGGGAGGTGTGTGATATATAACAAATTACTTTTTATAAACTTTTACACAGAAATTTAAATTTCTCAATTACTTAAAATTTTCTTGATTTTGTAAACTATTTCACAAATTTCACTTGCACTCTGAAACGAATTATACGCTTTGGGAATGCACTTGTTAAACTTTAGCATTTGCAATTGGCTTATTGCAGAAAAAACGAATCAATCAACATGCATGCACCAGCCGGTATCAGCGGTGCTAGGCAGTAATTTTGGTATTCACAAAGGCTTAGCAATGGTGTGGAAGGGATTTATTACTGTTTCCTTCGCTTCTTTAGTTAATTGGGATTTTGAAAAACTTACTATTGCAGCCAAACGGAAATGCTACGAGTTGCAAAAAATAGATTCGCGAGATGCAGCGGTCAAAAATGCACGTGTTATTCGTTCAAGGCAAGTAAATTTGGTTCGTTTGACAGCCGAATCAGCTGTAGTACGATTGAGCAGTGCTGCCAGCCCCTCATATTTGCATTGCATTAATTCGATTAAAGGCGCATGGTTGCAAACCGGGTTATTGGTACGCAACGATCTAATGGGTTGCGTAAAAAGAAAACCAGTGTAAATTTATTGTTTCAACTTGGACTTATTCCAAAAGTTTTCAAACGTGGGATAACATGAGCTCTCTTTGTTCTTGGCCTAATTTGTTATTAGTAAGTGAACAGAAGTGTTAGCAATATTATATATGAAGTAGCGTAAGTACCTACGTATATACAAATATACCAATAAATTTGAATTTTGAGTTTTCGCTGCTGTACTCACAGCATATAGCATTCTCTAAAATTATTGGGCACTGCTGATTGATTGAGAAATCACTTGACTCACACCAATAAAATAGTATTTTCAGGCTACCTATATTCCAGAACTGAAATAAATTTTACTTTTTCTTGTAGAACTGAACTAAAACGGCATTTGCAAATGTGATATTCTAGCTTTGTTTTGTAATGCCACTAATTTATATTACAAAAACAATCAAAACTCATTGACCAAATTGCATTCGAGCTCTGAAAGCTTTTAATATTTATGACACTAAGCTTACGTACTATTTTATTATTCGTGTTTTTTAAGTGCATTGATAATTCGTATTTAAATGACAAAATTTCAAGAAGCTTGTTGAGGAGGGATTGATTGAATACTAGCAGCAATTTGTAGAAACTGTTTATTACAATTTGTTTTGAAATAACCAAATCTTAAAGGTTTCAAACATAATTCGAATGGTATACTATCTTTGTTTATATTTTGGAAACAGTTTATCAAAATTATAAGCGTAAGCAAAAACTAAGATGCAACCTCTTGGCCCTGAATTGTACATCCTTTATTTCTTTTATACATCGTCCATACATATCGTCGACTCCTCCTTTTTCCAATCACTTGTTTTCGTTTTCGATTTTATTATATTATTGAATTTTCTACCGCAATTGACTATATCGTGTATCACTAGGCTTACGATTTGAGAAGAGGCCTCGCAAAATTAAAATCTGCCCAAATCCGATAACTATTATTATAAACGTCTCAAGAGCTGACCACACCAGTACGGCCTCATTCAATTCTTCTGCACGTTTGCGACCTTGTGCCTCGCGCAGACGATGGTGTGTTTGTGCATCAAGTATATCATTGAGACTTTTGTGAATCGATTGCGAGGACGTTTCCATTTGCGTCAGTACGGTGGCATGTTCGTCGATTCCAGGCAATGCTGGCTCCTCGCCGACTTGGAAGTCAACGTAAACGATTTTGTGAGAGAATGAAGAAAATTGATTGCTAAAGCAAACTTTGTAAACACCCGTCGCCTCAGCCGTAAATTGATGACTGTCAAATGTAGCTCGCTGTTGTTCGTATACCAATTTGCCATGTGGGTTTGTCAACGTCACGTCCACGTCCAGTTGGCCACCGGCTGATACTTGAAACTCTAGATAGCATGTTGTGTTACGCCTCACTTCTTCAAAGAAGCAATCTTCCGTGTTGTCCGCCAAATCAAATGTAAATTCCACAGCAGAAACAGGGTGATAGGCTATAGTAAACAGTAGCGTTAATAACGCGGTTATTAAACACCATCGAAGTGTGGATGATTGCATGGTAGTTTTCTCTTGGATAATATGTGAAAGCGCCACGCTACTTTTCAAACTTTTATATATTGTTTTAAAATCGCAGATATGAAGATTTTCGTGTGGTGCCACGCAATGTCTTAGAGGTAGGGAGTGCACCTAAGTAAACTGGAATAAATTTATACAAGTATAGACAAAATTGTAATTGACGAGTGCAGACAGAGTGCTCACTTTAATAAATATTGTGGATTATCGACAATATAAGCAGTATCTTTGGTTTTAAAATACAAATATCGAAATACTTGACTTGTTTGCTTGTACGTCTAACTTTTCTGCTTCTTCTATAAGTAAAAATAAAATTCTACTTAAATTGACAGTTGACAACTGACGTGTCAGAATGGTACGCGCGTTGCCATACCTTCACATTTAAAACTATTGCCCATGGCGGCACTTAGCTATGGACCACAGTATGAATTTTAACTGTATTCAATTATGCTCGTTTATGCTCGCAAAACAAATCAAATTTAAAAATAATACTATTATCTTTAGTGAAATCTAAGTTTTTTGCACTACTTCTATGCAAGCCTCTTTGGCAGTTGGGTATTTGAATTGAAAACCACTTTCCAATGTCCTTTTGGGTTGTATTTTAGCACCAGTTAGAAGTAATGCAGAACGATCTCTGCCAAAAATAGCATCTACCACAAATTCTGGAACTGCGAAAAGGCAAGGGCGTCGCAAAGCAGAAGCAAAGGCCTGTGAAGTAAGAAACATAAAATTAAAAATGTAATTGATTGTTAAATTAATTAATTATTATAATTAAAATGTAATCGGTGGAAAATAGTTAAAATTCATGGGAAAACAAATGTAAAAACCCGGAAACTAAATAAAATTACACAACTTAAGACTGATAAGCAGGCAGGCTAATCTCCAGCCCTGTCAGAAGGCAAACAGATTAACGAAACCAACGCAAGACTGAGTCTTGTTGAGGCCCTATGCTCCCGAAGTGGAGTTAACAAGGAAAAAAAGACTGATAAAAAATATATCATATTCGACTTAGTGGCATATAGTTTAAAGAATGAGTAAGCCGTAAACAATTTAGCAAGCACAATTATTTGAGCATAATTGTAAAGCAAGAGCAAAAATTAAAATCTTTGTGATTTTAACAATTTCAACAATTTTGACCATATCAGTCTACGATTTTTTATTGTTGTGTAATGCATTCGTGTTGATCGGTGCGTTTTAGTTTCTTTAAAGTTTCATTCAACATTGTGGGTCATGAAATTTTAATAATTTTTTATTCAAGGGCATAAACTCACCTTTGAAAACTCGCCATTTGTTACAATTTGTGGTGCAACACCATTCAACACTCCTTCAATCTTATCATTTTCGATCGCATGCACAATCAACTGACATAAGTCATGAAGGTGAATCCAAGGCAAAATTTGTTTGCCACTTCCTAGCGGTCCACCAAGACCTAACTGAAAGGGAAGCCATATATTCTGGATCATACCACCTGTTCGCCCTATTACCACTCCCGTACGTATTTTGATCTGCAATAAAGAGATACCATTTTTCACACAATTTATATTACAATTGGGTCGTTATCTATTAGTTTTACTTACGCCTCTACAATGTGTAACATCGGTAGGTAGTGTTGCAGCTTTCTCCCACTCCAGGCACAATTTCGACATATAATCAAATCCTTGCACCAAATCAGTCTCACTGTAAATCTGATTGTCATTCGGTTTATAATGACTGACGCCCGACACATTAACAAAGGCTTTAACTTGAGGTGCCGCTGTAATAGCCTTCACCAACGCCGCACTTGTGTTCACACGTGAAGTCCACACGTTTTGTCTGAAGCCATCTGTCCAACGACGACTAGGATCTAATACATTTTGTCCGGCCAAATTTACCACCGCCGTTATGCCATTGGGTATCCCATTTCGCTCCAGTTCCAACCAAGTGATACGCTTCAACCCCGGCATACGGGATATAACAGTGACATCGTAACCATTTTTAATCATATAGTTGCTCAATCCACTGCCTATGAATCCTGTGCCGCCTCCTACAGAAAGCTGGCAAACATAGTTTCAAAAATAATAGTGACTAATTTTTTAAACTACAAACCAATTAATGCGTGTCGCGACATAATCTGTAAAATCTAGGAAAAATATTTTTACGTAAAGACTCCGATGTATCGCTTTAGAATGAAAATTTGTGTGAGGTAAGAGAAAGATCTGAGCAAAACAAAAGAAAGAATTGCAACGAGTGCAACTCGTTGCCAGATCCGCGGTTCGTTAGACCGTGTTCATACAGGGAAACTTTTGTGGCTTCAACTTTGCTAATTCTGTTTTGGTACTACTTTTGATAATCCGTTGCTTGCAATTGTTTAAGCTTTTATTTATAATTAACAAATAGAAAAAAAATGTATTGATTGAACACAAATAACTCGGTGTTTATTCTTTTCCGCGTCTTCCCCGCTTACACGAGCAACAAAAGGTGTCATTTACAAACGCGTTTGTTGTTGTCACAGTTTATCAAGACTTGCCAGTGCGGTATAGCCACCGACTGTCCTCGTGTAGCTTATCTAACGGTAGGCCCGGAAAACAATCTTTTTCGACGAGTTAGTTGCAGAAGAAGAGGGGTTTTAGCCGAGCGAGCATGTTAATAGGAGATTAGTATCCCTCAGGGTACCTTAACATGTCGGACATATATTGAGTATGTTGGGGTCCATTATGGATAAGTAGGAGTTTAACCTGTTACAATATCCAGAGCGTTATTAAGTTATGGGGAAGTAGGAAGTAGCTATAGAATAGTAATTTAACACGAATAAAATAAAGTTTGTCACTCAAGTAAATTTAGCCTGTAGTTTTTAAGTAATCTATTGTTAAAACAGTGTAATATAGCGAGAGGTCAGTGTTGTCAGACACCTCAAAACAGAACGAAGTGAAAAAGGGTGCTTTTAAAGTTGTAAGCAGCTGCGCTTCAAAAAACTAAACCTCAGCAGTACAACTCCGGCTATGCTATCCACACGGTACAGTAGACAGGGCACATATGCTACCTGTAAAGGAGCATAATAAACTGCTCACCAAGCAGTTCCTGCTAGGGTGTTACAGCAGGTCTCACCCTGCTTGAGCCCGAGCCACCTCCCAGGCATGTCAGAAGGCACCTCCTTCATTACGCGGACGAGATCCATGACAAAACAGACCGACAATTACTGAATCGGACAGTGTACAGACATACAATCAACGACATTCATCGGGAGACTCTTACCACCTACTTAAGTTCCCGATCCCCGAATGCCGTCATCGGAGTCCAACCACCACCCACTGCAGACGATGAACTTCAGCTCCCACGAGAGTCCCGCGTTACCTTGGCACAATTACGTTCTGGATACTGTAGCAGGTTAAACTCCTACTTATCCCGAATTGACCCGGACATACTAAACATATGTCATATGTTTTCTTGGTCTATCGTTAGATAAGCTGGACGAAGACGACCGGTGCTTACACTACACTGTGCGAATATAAATCCGGTCGTTGCGGGAACGTAGAGCCTGCGGGTTGTTGTGAAAACGCTACGAAATATTTGTCTAAGTTCCAGCTGTTAATAAAAAAATACGGCAACTACTGTACCTCATGTCAAATTTTAGGTTGTTTGCTGTACTCGCATTTTCGCACAGATTGTCATCAGTTGTCATATTTTACAATCTTTCAATCTGCATTATATATTTTTTTGTTTCTGTAAAGTCGCAAAAAACTAAAAATATAATAAAATGTCTGCCCCGCTGGAAAATCTAGAAACACAACTAGAGATGTTCATAGAAAATGTGCGCCAGATTCGGATTATAGTGAGCGATTTTCAACCTCAGGTTTGTTGCCAAGCTAATAAGCTTGTTGAGCTAAATAATATCAACTATTTATTCTCATACAGGGTCAAAATGTGCTGAATCAAAAGATGTAAGTATTATTGATTGAGATTTTCGAGTTTTCTCTACCGTAGTGTTTTTATTCTCATAGTCAAGGTTTGGTGACGGGTCTGCAGGAGATCGATAAACTTAAAAACCAAGTGCAGGATGTTTTTGTGCCGTTTGAAGTGTTCGATTACATTGACCAAGACAAAAACCCACAATTATATACAAAAGATTGTGTAGAGAAGGCATTGGCTAAAAATGAAGAAGTCAAAGGCAAAATAGATGCTTACCGTAAATTTAAGGCAAACATGTTGCTGGAATTATTCAAAACATTTCCCAATGAAATGAATATGTATCGTGCTTATCGTCCGGATTCAATTTAGTTGCACACCTCAAAGCTGTTCTTAGTGCCGTTTTTTAATGGCAACTTCATTAGCGTATAAGTGAAGCAAGTAATGTATACACTTAGTTATAGGTTTTTAATAAATAACAAATAATTAAGCACAGAAGCAGCTTACATATAAAATCTTGTATATTTGTTTATACAAAGTTCTTACCGGGGGGTGCAATAAGAATCGATTTAAAATTTTAATGAATCTCTCTGAGAAGAAACTTAGAAACAGGTGTTCTTATGATCATTGCAGACCGTGAATTCATCTGCATAACAACTGGTCGATTTTGCGACCCGTGCTAAGAAACTTTATCCCACTTACTTCTCGATTATAATGCCAATTCGAAAAGAAGAGGTGAGGTGCGTGACTACCATTCGGAAGTTCGTAGTTGCGAATGCCCGTGCATGAAACAGCCAAGTCATACACATTTTTTTCTAATAGCAGTCGCTCCTCGGCAGGCAATGGCAAACCTCCGAGTGTATTCCTGCCATGAAAAAGCTTCTTATAAAAAACTACTTGCCGTTCGGTGTCGGCGTAAAACTGTATGTTCCTCTATTTGTGGAACTACATCAAGATGCACGCCACAAATAGGAGGAGGAGCTCGGCGAAGCACCTAACAGAAGTGTAGGAGCCAATTATTTATATATTTTACCTAGGCATATTTCATAGTACCTAGTAACTTATACCTATCTCGCCTCTAAGAGGTAACGTATTTTTACCAGGATAATCAATATGCGAGGACGAGAAGTCCTCGAGGAGATGAGGTAAATGAAATAATAAAATTTTCAATAAAATCGGTAAAAATGATTCAGCAGCGCATATACATATGTGAAAGATTTTCAAACGACTTGCGAATATGGGCTTTATTATGAAAGAATATTCTTAACATCGTAAACAAAAATAATTGTCAAAAATCAACGCCATTTTTGAGCGACTTTAAATTTACACCTTATTACACTAAAATTGAATGGGCTATAAAACTACATACCCAAAAGACTTCTAAAAATTCCTATTAAAAACTTGAAAATCGTAATAATTTTTTTGAATTTTGTTAAATTTTTACAAATTTTGTAAAAAGCTTGGAACTCTTATTTTTAAGGGTTTTCGCTATACAATGAATTGTATTTTTTGGTTTTTAATTAATGAAAAAAATTTAGCATGCAAAATATTACGAATACTGCAAAAAGATGATCAGCCCTTGCCTGATAGGGCATCGTAGAAACTAGGAAATTATAAGCACACAATTTGAATAGGTTCGGAGCTATATACATATATTCAAAATTCGTAGAGTAGTATTCACCAAGGCGAATCTATTAAAGGTGGCGCTTTGCTGGAGGTAATACAGCAGAAACCAGGAATTGCTCAGGGTTTGTCAAAATGCACAAAGGAAGAGAGGAAGTCGAATTTTGACAAAATGTCGCGAAAGAGCTTAACTGCAGCAACGTTGGCAATTTGGCATACATTCAAGGGTTGGTAATAAAGTTCACGAGGTCCTGGCAGGCATCTAAATCGCTTTTTTAAACGCCAATTGTTCTTTCTACAATATTCCGAGCCTTTGCAGCCTGCATATATGTTCTCATAATACATTTTAGGGATGCCCATTGGAGGCACTTTCCTTTTCCTCCAATAACATAATCGCATATGTCAACGAGTACATTTTAATTTGGAAACTCAGCTGATTTGATAAAAAATTTAAAAACTCTTTGCTACAGTTTTTTGTTTACAGTGAACCAGTTGTAGAAATATAAAAAAGGGGCATTTGAATTTGGAAGCACATTTTGAATTTACATGGAACGATTTTTTCGTATTCGAAGGTTTTCTACGATGGATTCTATGAAAGGGCTGGATGTGACCACAAGTGTTAATATGTACATATAGGTATGTATAGGGGTTTCCAATAAGAGGTGATTATTTTGAAGAAAAATACCATTTTTTAATATAACTGATCGGATGTTTATTTCATTATAAAGAGGAAGGTGTGCCGTTAATAGTGGAAAATAACATCAGGCAAAATTTTCCATAACCGAATAGCAAAGTGTCTGCCCTATGCCGTCGATAGCTTCACGAATTCCATCTTTGAGGTCTTGAATCGACCCTGGGCTGTTGGCATAGACCTACTCTTTCACGTGGCCCCAAAGAAAAAAGTCACAAGGTGTTAAGTCACAAGATCTCGGTGGCCAATTGTGACCACCTCTTCGAGAGATAACACGGTCCGGAAACTTTTCTCGTAAAATATCAATGGTTTCTTTGTTTGTGTGGCACGTAGCGCCAGCTTCCTAAAGCCCTTCAACGCTTGTTGGTTTTATTGTAGATACACCCTTCTTTATGTCCGTCCACAGATTTTCGATAGGGTTCAAATCTGGGGACTGTGCAGGCCACTCCATTACATTGATAGAGTTATCGTAGAACCATTTTTTTGCCATTTTGTTGGTGTGTTTGGGGTCATTATCTTGCTGAAAGACCCACACCAGCGGTATTTCGTAGGAAGCATACGGGGCAGCATAATTTCATAGAGGATTTTTACATAATCCGATGAATCCATAACGGTTTTGATCCAATATATAGGACCCACACCTTGAAACGAGAAGCAACCCCATACCATAATACTATGACCACCAGTTTCATAGTTCTTGCTGTGAATTGTGGCTTGTATTCGCTGTTAGGTGGCCTACGGACAAAACATCTGGAACCCTTTCCACCAAAAAGAACAATTTTGGATTCGTCAGTCCATAGCATATTTCTCCACTTTTCCTTTGGCCAATTTAGATGTGCTTTAGCAAAAGATGCTTAGAGGAAAGGAGCGGCACTTTTCGTGTACTACAGGCATTGAGGCTGTTGTCTCGAAGTCTGCGGCGAATAGTTTCCACGCTTGCCGGCACATCCAATGTTTTTTTGACCTCTGTAGCTGTCATAAAGGGATTTGCTTTAATCGTCCGTACAAACCGTTTTACTATTAAGGGTGACAAAACTCTGTTCCTACCACGGGATTCAACTGTTTGCTCATATCTTAGGGCATTTATTATCATTTTATTGGAACAGCCCAGTAATCCCCTTATTTGGGAATACGATTTACCCTCGGACACACATTTTTTTATTAGTCTACGTATTTCAGGGGAAAATGATTACCGCGGCCCATAACTATACAATTTTTTATAATTTTATTACACGTATTTAAAAAACAATTTATTACCTTCCGTTTTCATTTTTTTTTTTTACAAAATTGTGCTAAACAAAATTAAAAAAGCCTACTGGTGCTATTTTATTAACTACCTAAAATGATAAGTGTTGACAAAAGATGTTTTATAACTGATTAACAGTTACGAAATGCACACACTCTGAGATAGCATACAAAATGTAACTGTTTTTTACACTCCAAAAAATAATATAGCAAATAGGTGAAATTTTTACATCTTTCGAATCAGAATATTGCAACTGGTGCTATTATATTGACCGGCACTGTACATTAGACTAACTGGTGTGCGGGGTGTAAAGGACATTAGTTCGAGAACAAAAGCTGGTATAAGACGTTGGAGTCAGAGCTCTTGTTATGGCTATTATTCTCAAATTTTCTATTGTTGTTGTTGTAGCGGCATAAACATTCTCCATACATATACGGCGAATGCTGCTCAGGTGACAGTCCTTGGCCGAATATAAATCCGAGTCGTTCCGGTTACGTGTTACGGTTTTATGTAATTTAGTTCTGAAAAAAGGTGGATATACTCACCGATGTAAAGCAGTTTTGACATTCTCTCAAAATAGTAAAAAAAAATATGCAATTGTATGTTTTGTTTTCGCGTTGTTTGTTATAACGTTTAATAAGTATTATATTTTTGATGATTTTATTACTGATTTTGATTGGATTACAAATTTTTCATTACATCTGTTTTATTTTTCTTCAAAAGAACTAAAGCACGATGTGATTTTAACACCTGTTTGAATATTAATCGTTTTTAGTTATCTATTGGATTGTTGTAGAAATTATAATCCGTGTATTCGTGTTATCTCAATAATAATCAAATAGGTAAAGCTTAAATGCAAAGATAATAATGTAATTAAATAGCTTATAATAGAGAAATTTGTAAATACAATATATTAGATACTCGTTTCTTTATTGGCTTTATGAATTATAATTTGTAATAGTTTCTAGTGCTCATAGAATACTTCACAATTAGTTTCAGTTTTTATTTCACAACGTTCCTCAATAAAGGGAGAAACAAACAACTCATTAACATAAGTCCGCCCTGAATGCTACAAAATAATTAAGGAGTTCCATCAACAATTTCAAAAATAGTAAATAGTAAATTTTATTATGGTTGTATATAATTTTTAGTTCGATATCAATTTCAATTGATTTAAGCTTTTTGCCTTTTTTTATTTGCCTTTCAGTTGCGTTTCCATTCAATTACCATCAAAATTTCAATCAACTAGTGTTTATATGTTTTCTCTCTCCTCATTCATAGTGTTTTTTTTATTAATAACAAAAAAAGCACTAAATTTGCAGCTTTGACGATGGGGGAAAAAGGTCGTCATCATCGTAAACCTATAGCATCACATTTCTTTTACTTCTACGCATTACACATAAAATTTACTGCTCATCACAACATTGCCCAATTATAGTTTGCTCCTGCGCATTGGGTGGTCATTTGTTCTCGCAACAGCCGTTCAATGCCAACTGTTTTTGGAGTGCGGGCGGCAGCGAATCTTTCGTCTTGGAATGGTTGCCTTTACCGAGTAGCGTGGGCTCGATCACTTTGCCTTCTTGTATTTCCTTAATTCGCTTCAATAGATCATAGTTGATGCGATCACTCACAATAGAGTCCTTTCTGTAAAGTGACAGAAAAACAAAAACAAAAAACAATTTATTATAATAAGGCACAAAAGAAATTTGTTAGAGAGAAAGTTACTAAAAATGTTCGTTAGATCAATGAATTGTAAGTTCGGTTTCGAGATTTCTTAGCGAAAAATTAAAAAAAAAAAAACCAATGATATGTAGGTAGGAGAAATGGTTTAAGTGCCTAACTGGCACTCCTCAAGTAGCACTAAAGCGCTGAGGTATCAAAAGATATGTATATAACAAACAAAAAGGTATTGCTTTTCAAAAATCTATTGAAAAAGCAGGTAAACAATAGGTCTGTTCGTGAAGCAAATAATTTGTAACATCTGTTTTGTTGTTCATGTATCCAAAGAACTTGCAAAGTAGGGGAAAGTGAGAGAGCAAAATGACATTTCATTTTGAGGGGAAGTTGCAAGTTCTTACTAGATAAATTTCTACAGAGAACGTTAATTTACATTTCGTTCAACGTTCTTTGATTTCTACTTGTAAGAATTTGCAGGTGAGTAAAACAGCTGATCGCAAAGTAAAAATAAACACAAATTAAAATTTCTGAATTATGGCAAAGTTCTCAATTTCAATAAAAATGGTGATGGTAAAATGCTGAATGTAAGTAAATATGTTTAAGATAACAAATGCAAGTCATATATTAAATATGTAGGAATCGGCCAAAGATATAAAGGTATGCATGCCCTTCTGAACCACAGCCTCCAGCCACCGATGCTGCAGTTTTCAAAATACAAATCGAAAGCATTGAAGCCATATTTAGTGTTTTATACTTGTACTTTTTAGTTATTAACTAATTTGGCAATATAAGGTGCGTTTCATAATCATAAGACACCTTTGGTATACAAATATTTTGGCCTACAAGGATTCAGGCTTGTCAATCAAATTAATTGCAAAAAACAAAAACAGGCAGAGGTCATTGTGTTATCCGGAATTTTTTGCGGAGTCCTGAGAATTAGAACATTTTAAAGCTCGTTGGAAGAAAATTATCACTATCAACTCGAGAACAGCGAGCAATCATAAGAAAAGCTTCGACTAAGTCTTGCGCTAACTTGGCCGCTGTTGTTCAAAATAAGGTTTCAAAAACAACAGTTTGGCGCACGTTAAAGAGGTGCAATCATTTAAAATTAACAAAAATAAGAAAAGGCACGGCACGAGCTGACGAGTCTTCAGTTTGCAGCAAAACACCTAGACACCTCCTGGGACACAGTAAGATATTTGTAAAATTTTGAATGTTGCCCAATTTTATGTTATTTTTTAAAAAAGTTATATTTTCGGATGAAAAAAAAAATGTAACCTTGATGCACCCGATGGTTGTTTAAATTATTGAAGAGATTTGCGCAAGAGCCCCCTCTTATTTTCATAGCGTAACTTCGGTGGAGGTTTTGTTAGCGTTTGGGGTGCATTTACATCGAAAGCAACTCTTGATATACAGTTTACATCATCTCGAATGAATAGTGGGGACTACAAAAACGTGTTGAAAAATAGTCTCCTTCCTTTTATTCAGGATAATCGGGAAGTGCCCTTCGTTTTTCAGCAAGACAACGCCCAAATCCACGTAAGCAGGGAAACAAGACAGTATTTGACCGATTGTTCCATAGAAACTATGGACTGGTCGGCGTGTTCTCCGGATCGAGTCCCAATAGAAAACATTTAGGGTATATTAGTCAGAAGAGTTTACGCCAACAATCGCCAATTTGACAACACCAACGAGTTTAAAGCAGCAATTAAGGCAGAATGGGCTTCTCTAGATGTTAATTTATATAAAAAGTTAGCAGAATCGATGAAGAAAAGGTTATTTTGTGTCGCTAAAGCAATTAATGCTTCCATAAAATACTAAAATATTCTAAACGACAGAAAAAAAAAATCGAAAAAAGTATACTTTTGTTAAACGATCACTTAAATTAAACAGTGTCTTATCATTTTGAAACGCCTGGAAATACCTTTTTGCTAAAATTTTTGTTACTTAAAGTAAAAAGTCGATGTGTAAAATTTTTATTTTCCTCTGAAATCTATAAATTAAAATACTTTGAAAAATTATGGGTGTCTTATGATTATGAAACGCACTATACATGCATAGACAGAAGCAAGGAAAATATGAAGAAAGCTGTGGTTGTCACAAAAATTCAATTGCTAATGGAATGGAACAAATTATTGTGTATTAATTTAATTTAATTTTTTTAAATTTAATACGAAGTAGCTGGCAAGAGGGGGTTCTGCCATGAATAACGCTATTGCAGAATCGGATTCACACCATTAGGTGCAGTCAAGAGTACAATTTCCCAAAAATACCTCCGAATCGCGGATTGTGGGTGGAAAGACCAGACGAAATGCAAAATTAGCAGAACGTTATGGCCCACCTACAACCTCAAGCAATCGCCGGCATTAATAAGAATGAAACGACGAGACGCCTGGAGATTAACGGCAGTCATAATTGGCTTTTGGTCTATCGGAGAACAAGCAGCCAAAATGGGTATCCCTCACAATACATACTGTCACAGTTGTAAACAACCGGAGAAAAAGGAGACAATCTTCCATTTCCTTTGTGAATGCCCTGCCCTATGGAAGGACAGAATGTTAACCCTGGGCCAACCGCTGTTCAAGAATCTCGAGCAACTGTCTGGCTTAGACGTCAACAACCTAATAAGGTTCTTAAACTGCACAGACTGGATATAGACATGCTGTAAATAACCGCTAAACAAGTTGGTAACGAGGATGTGGCAACAAAATGGTGCGGAAGCGCTAGTTGGATTCTGGAAGAATCACCACTTTAACCAACCAATCAACGAAGTAGCTGAACTGCAAAAATGTTTATTTTTTCTTATTTTTCTCGCCAACAATTTAATCAGCTGTCCGTAAAACTTGCAAATTGTTACTGGTAATTTTTTGATATTTTTCTCTATGAGAGAGAGTTCTCGGAAATTAAGTTACTGACAAGTTACTGGATATTTTTTACCTGAACAAACCTAATGCCCGCGAGTATGTTGAAAGAAATTGACATTTATGAATTTACTCACTTGTAATCTGGATGATTGAGCACTTGTTCGCGTATCCAAGTGGCTGTAGTCACCAATTCACCAGAAGCGCGCTTTTCTATAAAACGCAAATACTGCTCAATGGTGCAATGAGTGTCAGTGTCCACTTCCATCGATTGCAAATAGCTGCGAATGAGGGGCACTAGACCAGGGAATGAGTCAGCCTGGAGATATATTTAAATTTTTTATTATTTTACACATATGTTTTATTAGAAATTTTTCTGTTTACCTTTCCATTGAAAATTTCACCCACTGTCATCAATTCATATTCCTCGTGATTAGTTTGGCCATTCTCTTTAGTACCGTTATGTACACCATTTACACCATTACCATTCATGTAGCAAGTTTTTCGTGAAGATTTGCGGAACCAGAACTTCTCCTTGCGACAAGCGTCACGTTTTTGAGCAGTTTGCATGTTTTCATCAACCTGTAATAACAAAAATACATTTAGCCATACATATTTTACCTTAATATTATTTTATATGTTGCATTCATTGTTTACACGCATTTACCTTGCTAATGGGTATTAGGAAGTTCAACTGATACGACAGTATTACGCGTGTCAGCAGCACGACAAAGCATACTAGGGCAGCATTCTCGAAGTCACTGATCTGTGCCTCACATGGTCGGAACTCTACGCGCCAACCAATCGATGAATTTGGTGGTGGCGGTTTGAAGCGCATCGTCTGCCAATTGGTCGACTGGATATTCTCAAAGTGGTCTGTGTCTTCCTCGTCGTTTTGATCGACTTTCTCACTAAACAAGGATACTGTATCGCGTATGAATAGATGTGCCACATGCTGTGCCAGTAGCGGATCAATGCCACCATCGCGTAATCGTTTATAATCTGCTTCGTCGTAAGTGAGTGGCACGTCGTTATACTTGGCGCCCTCTGGCGAGAGATATGAATCGATCGAATCATACCTGGATTTAGCGATACGGAATTTATTTTCACGCAATGGCCGTAGGCCACGCTCCTCCTCGGTGCGACAGTCCACCGAGGAACTGATCACATTCCAACGACAGTCCGATTCTGTTAAGTAGCCACGATATACGGGCGATGCTGCAGTAAGTGCCAACATAATGGGGCACAATGGCGCAAGTTGGTCATACAATTTGCGTGCTTCATTTATGTTACAGGCTTGGAATGTGAGTTGTAGGCAACAACAGCCCATACCGAAACCCATGGCGTCAAGCAAGACAACATCGGGTTCGTCATTTGGTGCGCCCTCAACGGGAAGCTGTGTGTTTACATCTTTGAAAACTGCAAAGGCATAAATAACATAAATGAAATGAAATTAAATTGCTTGTCCAAAGAGTCTATTATTGCCTCATACACATACCTTTTAGTTTGATGGCTACTTTCTCGCCACGGCGTCTGCGTATATTACGTGTGAGCGTCTTGAAGCGCGGATGACCCGGGTATATGGCTTCGTCTGGGAAATATAATGATTTAGCCGAGCTATTTGGATCGTCCGGATTTGGATAGTAGATGGGATGTGTGAATTCAGGAGCGCCTAAGCGTGGGAAATTCGTAATGGACATGACGCACTCATTTTTGTCCAGTAATTCTGTGACTTCTTCGCGCCGATAACGCATATTTGCCTCAACCAAATTGAAGTGTGCCATTAGGCCACCAAAAGGTTTGCCTGGCGTACCTTCGATCATGTAGGCACCATATTCGGGACGCCATAACGATTTGACGCCATTCGGATCGGCCAATTCCTTTTCGTTGAGTTCACTTAGAAGTTCTTGCGCCTTCAATGAGACACGCGCAACTTGATTGGCATCGTCAAACTTCACAATTATGTACTCAACTTCATCGCCCCACTTGAGTATGTCACCAGTGCGATCTTTCAGCCTGTGATAGAGATTTATGAACTGAGCAATGCCATGCTCGCGCACGTGATTGGCCAATTTTTTGGTTTCTTCCCAAGAGAGTGGACTGCCTTCGGTAAGTAGACCCATTTTAAGTGTGAATAACTGCAAGAAAATTATAGAATGTTAAGTAGTGCAGTTATGCATATATGATATTTGACGGGTGTAGGAGAATGCGCAATCAGTCATAGATTAGTGTTCGTGCATACATACATACATACACACATATATTATAAACATATGTGTGTGCCTTTATAGATTTCACACAAGCGGAAATTCGCGGAAATCAAAGAAAAAAGAAACGTGATATCTACTTTACTACGAAAAAACTGCAATCATGTACTCGTTTATGGGCATTCGACTTTTTTAAGTAGCAAGAAAATTAGAAACAAGTTTCCGTACGGATATATTACACATACATATGTACATACATGCATACTAAGTGCTTATATTTACTATGTTTAGGGGCAAACAATGGAAAAGTCATTTGCACGATATGGAATATATGTATGTACTATGTGCGGACATATGCACAGTGACTGCCAACGAAAAACGCACAAAACTTTTTAATACTTAAATATGTTTTTTGTTAATTTTTGTGCATTTATTATATAATATTACTTCTATTACTTATATAATATATACTATGTACATAGATAGCATCTTAGCAAACAAAATAAAAAAATAAATAAAAGGAAATATGCAAGACTTTTGGCGATAATCTCATAACTTTTACACTTTTAATATTTCATATTAACCCTCGTTATGCCAGCTTTGTGGTACATTGTAATAAGTAATGGATGATGATTTTTTTTACTTCGTTTGGCTATCGAACCGATACACTCACAACGAAAAGAGATTGTCGCCTTTGTCCACAAGGAGGCGAAAAGCTTCGTCGAAAAACTCGTTTCTATTGCATTGAAGGCAAGAATCCAGTATGTCAACAGCACTCAAAAATCTCTTCTACATGTTTTGCTTGCGTTCCACCGAATCCATAAATAAATATTATTTCATATTTTACCATAAATTACATTGTAATCAACTTTTTTTTCTTCAACCTTCTTTAAAATGAGTCAAAATAAAGAACAAAACAAAAAAACTTTTTTTTTCACAAACTAAAATATTTTCAGCGATTATTTTTGCTTCAGTAGGTAACTCAATGTATACCAAAACCAATGAAAAATGTAAGAAATTAAACATGCGGCGCATTTGCCACATATTCACATACAAATACATGTAAATTCATAGGGGTCTGGCCAGAACCGGGTGCACAACTTTTTAAAATCCTTTTTTCGGCCTGTTCGAGGATGGTTTTTAAAAGGTTACATCCATAAATCGATAGAAAACTAAATTTTAGGAAGCTAACTAGCAGCTCAACTCGTTAGCTCAATATGTTAAATTCACGTACAAAGTCAAAAAAGGTCTGGCCAAACCCGGGTGCCCAACGGAGGATTAACATTTGGTAAGTTACAAACTGCATGGCAAAAAAAATTTTTTTTTAATCTAATTAAATCTAAATTAAAATCTAATTTTTTTTTTTATATTTTCGGAAAGTTTTTTAAAAGGTTTGGGCACAGGATTTCTCTTTTCTGTTAGAATATGAACTACTTTTTTATAGTAAATTAACAGCAAAATAAGTAACTTTGCAAAAAGGATGTATGTTGGTCTCTCGAAATCTGTTTATGGCCTTTTAACAAAGCTCTTATTGAGTTTAATAAAATCTCTAAATTTGTTGAGATAGGTTTTTTATGTTCAAAAGATCACCTATTGAATTCTTTGAATATTTATTATGAATAGTTTAGCATATATCGATTAGTTTAAATTATATCGACTTTGCCTATAAGAATTTATTATATTCATTGGTTTAATAAATAAATAAAAAGTTGTACGATTTTCAGTGACTGACACTGTATGTGCATATGTACAAACAAAGTGCACATATTCACTGACATTTTTTTAAAATTCAAACAAAATAAAATAAACATTTACAATTGATTTAATTGCAGAAAATGCACGCGAGCTGTTTGCAATTCGATTGTTGCATTAGTCAAGCGGCGCTGCTGAAGGCTATTGCGGTTATACGCCTTTTACATGTCTATGACCGGCAACAAAACCGCTGCAAAGTCAATGCGAATCGTTGCTGCTGGAGCATGAAATGCATATGCATATACTACGTATTTACACACACACACATGCATATGTACATATACGTATGTATGTATGTAGATAAGCATTAGAGAAGCTTGATGAGTTCAAAAAATTAATACATATGCAAATAAAAAAAAATATCAATTACTTTTTAACAGGAACTTTAGCATTTGTGCATATGTTTGTGAAACGATTTTTTTAAATGCACACACACATAAGCATCTACTTATGCACAAGAGACCTTGGTCTATTAAAAAGAGAGAAATATTGATAGTCATATTTTCTAATTTTGTTTTTGTTGATTTTCGCGTTAGAAATTTATAGCTTTAGCCCCGAAAAATTGAAATGTAACTAAAACTTGTCAACAACCTTGAACAAACTAAAACCGATTACCCACCAATAACTGCAGCTCAGTTAATGCAGTGATGCAGGGAAGTATAAATGATACGGCAAGTAAAAAGATGTGTATCAAATTTTTTGTAAACGATAAATAGTTTACCTGTTTATTTAGCCTATAGATTAAAAAATAATATAAAAAAACTGAAAAATTCAATAGTTACACATAAAAAATTAAGCACTTAATTAAACGCCCAGAAAATCCGATTTTATTTCACATCGGAAGCACTGCACAACAAATTAAAATAGGCATCGTCGAACTGGCAAAGATGGGTCTAAGCGTACAAAAATATGTAGTGCCAAACTAGGCTTATTAAATGGTTACGAATATGTGCAACGAGCTTCTTATTCCCAATCATTCTCAGTATTCCTTCACCAAATCTATATAGAAGGATCAACTCTTCTTTACTTTTGTTGTGTAGATATCCATTTCGGATCTTAATGATGCACCAAGGAAGGTAAATTACCAGGTTTCATGGTGAATATATTTTTAAAATGAAAAAATTTAGCTTTAGCTTAGTGAAACACAAAACGAATGACGTAGAATCCAAATTTCCCCTCAAAATTTTTTTTCATCATACCTAACGAGCAAACCTGGTAGCTATCATCCTTGACCAGGTTTGCTATTTAGCTATGGTAAAAAAGAAGTGTAAGGAGAACTTTGGTTGGAAGATTCAGCAGCCGAAGTCTGTACGATCAGCTCACATATATTCGCATACTCATCCAATCAGTCGTCGTTCAGACGGTAACGAAGTGTTATTGGTTGATTTTTTTTTCGTATTTCACCAACACAATCTCAGCTTTTTTGTAAACACATCCCCATCAGCTGATTCTGTCAAATTTGCTCAGAGCCGAATAACGGTCTATTAAAGAGCTCACCTTTAATATCTTTTCACCATGACGATGCAGTAAAAACTTTTTCCTCAAACCTCAAACCACAATAAGTACCATTTGCTTAACTAATCAGCTGATTTTGACAGTTTCATTTATATCCTGCTTTAGTGCTGCCATCTATTTTCTAGTGTTAAATGAATATTTACAGTCTTCAGAAAATGAAATTCGAAATGAAATTATGTCGAACAATTTAATTTAGCTGCCTTTTTCATGATCCTCACCTTAAGAGTTAGTCGAAAAAACGTCAATAAAAGGGAATAGATAGTCAAAAGAAGAGGTAGAGTAGTTCAATAAAGACGATCAACAGAAATCTGGCCGGCCAACTGACAGACACATCTCACAGAAAAGGTCGATGTATCATCTACGACTGTTTCGATGTATGCCAAAATGTATGTTACAGGATGTATCTATCTCCCCCTCACCTGTCTCTGTTTCTTGTTTTCCTTTCTTCGCTTCGATGCGGTATCTCAACGGACAAATTTTAAATTCACGTTCAACTGAGCGCCCATTCAAGGCATCCATCCAGTCTAAACTATCTCTAAAAATCTTATAAAATTTGGACACACATTGCATTTGGTTATAACAAGGCAGGATTGGAGTACTCGGTATACTCTCGGTCAAAAGGCAGGTTGTGTATTTTAAAAGAGCGAAAGCCGTCAATAATACGGCCATCTTCTATATAACGTTTATTTTCAAAAATACACAGGAGGAGTTTCTGTAACTATTCAAGTAAAATTTTTTTCAAATAATATAATATAAATAAAACATATGGGGAGATTTTACCAATCTTGAAAAACGGCGTGCACCTTCCGCTCAAAAAAAGTATCAGGAGTCCTTTGAATTCAGCATGTAAGATTATTGGAACACCCTCAAAGGTCCCATAGACTAAAATTATGTAATTGACACACCTGAACTATTTTTGGTTTGGCTACACTTGTTAAAAAATACGCTTTGGTTAACACTGAATGAGCATTAACGGATCGAAGATTGATTAATTTCGAACATGTCTGACTACTAGCGGATCCCCCATCGAACCAGTTCACATGTCTCTGCGCCCGAATTCCACTTGAGTTTAAGTTAGTCCAGTTAAAAGTTCTTGAACGAGTATTGTGTCGATATTTGTAAAATTATCTGTATTTTATGTTATCTTTCACGTAAATATTACAAGGCCCTATAGCAATTAACTTCATCACTACTAAGTACTTTTTTGTCAAATAAACAAAAAAAAATCGTTTCAAACTTGTCTGGTGTGCATATTTCCTGCCACAATGCAAACACTACTTCCTCAATAACCAGTGCCTCGAATTTACACAATGTGGCCTTACAAACAGACTCATTACATACCATCAAAGTAAATACAACAATTGAAAATTGTGTAGTTTAATTATTTGCTAATGACGAAGAGAGGTAAGGAATGAACAAGAGCGAGAATTGAAATGTCTAAATTTGTATGAAATAATTTGCGATAATTTTAAGAGCGGCTGTCTGTGTACAAATGTGAACATGCAGGTTTGTATGTAAGTAAGAACACAAGTACAGTGTTGTGTTGGAAGAGAGCATTACCACAAACATATGCGATACTCCCACATCCAGTGTGAAATTTACTTCATTTTGCCATCTTTCACTTTTAGCATTGAATATAAAATGGTGCGTTTTCGGATTGAATCTGGCAACGTACAGAAATAAGAGTAAGACAATTGTGAGTACGCTAAAATTGATATCCAGCGTCAAGTTAAAAAATAATAACAAAGCTGCATTGGCGTACCTGATAATTTTTTGATAATTAGCACAACTTATCAGCTTTTGGCGTGCCAAAACAAAAACAATTGCAAGGAAGGGGAAATTGAGAGACTAAGGAGAGAATCCATTATGAGAGGAAGCCGAATATTTCTTATCAACACAGCTACTTAGGACTGATTCTAATTTAAGCAAATTGTCAATATAATTTAAAAGTTTGAAATACGGGAAATTAGAACAAACAAATTAAATTAGCAAGAAGTAGATAAATATTTTAGTTACAAGTTTTTTTGTTAATTTACACACAAAAACTCTCAAAGTGAGTTTTTCTCTCACTAAAAAAAACCGACTCTTGATGGTTGGAGGCGGTGTAAAACGTAAGTTTTCTAAATTTATTGAACAACATGAAGAGGCATACCACAAATTTTGACTGCAGGCAAGTGCTAACTGCAGGCAAGTGCTTATTTGTGATGTGCTAATTGTTTTTTATTTATTTAATTTAAATTTTTTATTTTACGTTCAAACTATTGGTACTACAGCCTTTGGCTTGAAGCGCCACTCAGTTGAACAGTGAGCACAAAATTGATCTAAACGTTTTGGGAAAATGGTCGTTCTGCAAGAAGTGCATTTCGCGCATTGCGCAACGAGCGATGAGGCACATTTTCATCCAAAGGAATGTGGGGTCAAGCAAACTGCTGCATTTGGGGTACTGAAAGTTCAAATGTCGTTCAAGAAAAAGCTGGGTACCCAATACGAGTCACTATTTGTTGTGGGTTTAAAACGGGCGCAGTCATCGGACCGTACTTCTTCGAAAATGATGCCGGTAACGAAAATGCTGATGTTACTTTGCACAGCGAGTAGTGACGTTTTAACTATTTTTGTATGGCTGAATGAGATGACATGGACTTGGATAATAAAAGCAAAAATATATGATTGGCAAGAAGGCAAATATCGTATTAGATGCAATTCTGAACTTGAGCACCTCATCCATCCAATGGTAAAACATCATAAAACATAAAAGCCGAATGAATACGCTGGACACGCAGAAATAATGCCAGAAAAGAGAGCACAAAAATGAGCTTTCAAGAGACAACTGTATGGGAAGGGAACTAAGTGCGGATCAAAGAAAAGAAAACAAGGGTAAATACAGTTATCGACGACCTGAAAGAGATGAACGTGCGAAGCTTGTGGAGCTCAGTAGCGGATCGAGAATTTTGGAGGAAAATAGTTGCGGAAGCAGTGATCCATCCAGGATTATCAAGCTAAGGAAAAAGAAGACTTGGACGATATGTGGTTGTAGCAGGACGGTGCCATTTGCGCACAGAACCCAAGAAATAAATGCCCTATTGCTAATGGGGCTCCTAAAGACGCATATTTCACGAATCAAAGAGGTCAAATGGTCCTCGAGATCTTCCGATTTTACACCACTGATACCACTTCTTTCTTTGGCGCTATGTTAAAACTATGATCTATGCCAATAAGGCCCATACGATTCAAGAGCTAAGGTACGAAAATACGCATATTATAAATGGCATACAGTTTGAAGTACGCCAAGAAGCCATGGAAAATTTTGATATGCGCTTCCTGTGTTCTCGAAGGAATCGTGGTAAGCATTTAGCGGGAATTGTGTTTCTTACATACATAAATGCCATAGACTAAAAAACATAGTTAAATAAAAAATAATAAAAAAATCATTGTGACAAGTTTTGCTGTGTTTCTCTTTTAAAAGAAAATCGGCGGTCTTATTGAATCACACTGTATGTAATATATGTATATACCTATGTATAAAAGTATAGGTTATATGAGTCATTTACATTTTTATCCAAAAAGTTGATCAATTCGCAATATTTTTCTTTCTGTACAACTTTTTCAATATTGCACTTGAATTTGCAAATACGCGAAACATACCTAAACACACATATGTATGTACATACATATGTACATGTGCAATAATTGCCAAAATAGCAGACTTCAGAGAACACTTGCGCCTGCTATTATTTGTGTACAGAAAGAAATGTAAAACAAACATAATTTAAAGCGAAAAAATAATAATGAAATGTTTATCTGTGAAGTAACGAAGTAACTCATATTTGTAAATATACGCACTTACATATATACTTTACTGAATTATCATATTGCTTCGTGTAGCAGCTACAGTTTTAGGTCTCATATTTTCTGGTTAATTATGACCGAAGCAAAATGGCTACTTGCAATAGCAAACCAACCAAGCCTTGTCAAGGAAAAGTGGATCAAGGAAGGTTTTGCAAACGCAATTGAAGGCACAGAATATAGAAATTACAGAATTTAGGTGTTTTGATGGAGATTCTTCTCAAATTTATGTCACGCCTATCAATGCTGGTCTATACAATTGCAGTGATCTACAGTTTTGTGTCGCTTTCGAACGGTAGATGGTTTTCTTGGAAAGCTGATTCATAGAAAAAAATGCACTCTGTTGTTTGTCATTACTTGTCGAAGAGCGGATGCTATTAGAAAAAATTTTCTACCAACTGACTTCATTTTTTGCAAATAATGCTCCCACTTATATATGTATGTATGTACATATATAAAATATATTAAATAAATCAACAATCCCAAAATTTCGGAACTAAATTTAGAATAAACCGACAACCCGTATTTCCAATAATGATGTTACAAATATACACTTATTCGGGAACACATTTCGTTTAAAATTTTTTCGCATATACAATTTTATTTATCACAGCTGTAACAATATTCACTTAATTACAAATTGTATGCCGACATACATACATATATACATAAGTATGCATATATATATGTACATATGTATACACATACATACATACGAGTAAAGTCATGTACAGTGTATGGGTATATAAAACTAATCATGGGTCTTTTACACTCCATCATTTTATTTTTTGCGCAGTTACAATTAAACGAACTTTGCACAATTTCAAATTATGCCGAAGTGAACGGTTGTCTACTCAATTATTTGATTAATGAAACATTTTTCATCTCTTAGCAAATCTAAAAAAAGAACTTTTAATTGAACATTTTTTCCATATATGTACAGTATATTTTGTACCTTTCAGCAGCAATGAGAATGCTGCTCATATGTGTGTGTATGTATGCAATGTACACTTATATATGTATGTATGCACGTATGTGCCCACCGTATCACAATTTTTGTTAAGCTTAAAGCAAAATATGTGTGTGTATATGTAAGTTGGACCTGCAAATCGGTATAAGGAATTTATACAAGGTGGCGTAAAATTAATTATTCAATTTCGTTTTTGAAGAACGTTTTTTTACTAAACAAAAAAAATATTTATTTTACTAAATGAAAAAAAAATATTTATTTTATTTACTAAATGAAAAAATAATATTTATTTTATTTACTAAATAAGAAAAAAATTTATTTCACTAAATAAAAAAAAATTATTTTACTAAATAAAAAAAATATTTATTTTACTGAATAAAAAACCAAATATTTATTTTACTAAATAAAAAAGAAGTATTTATTTTTCTGAATAAAACAAAATTATTTATTTTACTAAAAAAAAAAAATTTATTTTATTTATTTATTTTACTAAATAAAAAAATAATTTTTATTTTATTTAGTAAAATAAATTATTTATTTGTAAAATATATTATTTATTTTACTTAATAAGAAAGAAATTTATTTTACTATATTAAATAAAAAAAATATTTTGAGTGATGGAAATTAAAAATCAAAATACGGAAGATTTATAAATTTTGAAAATGGTGTCGTACCTCAATTTTATTTGATAATGGTGAACTAGACAACTGCAGTATACAAACAGATAAGCGTGTGAAGATGAAAATGAAGACTTCCATCACTTAAAATCATTTTTTTTATTTCATACAAGTTTTTCAAAAACAAAATTCTATCGTAAATAAAAAAATATTTATTTTACTAAATAAAAAATTAATTATTGTACTAAATAAAAAATAATATTTTGAGTGATGGAAATTAAAAATCAAAATACGAAAGATTTATAATTTTTGCAAATGGTGTCGCATGTCAATCATATTTGACACTTGTGAACTATAGAGCTGAAATATATCATACAAACAGACAAGCAAGCAGAAAAGCGCGTAAATCCCAAAATAAAGACTTCCATCACTTAAGGGGTTATATACCTTGTGAGCCCGAAAAAATGGACCATTGTCATAATTTTTTTTTAAATATAAAAAATTTTCGATTTTTTAGTCCAACACAAGGTACATATATAACCCCTTAAAATCATTTTTTTTATTTAGTACAAATTTTTCAAAAACAAAATTGTATCATTGATTTGCTCCACCTTGTAAATTCCTGCGGCCCAAAAAGCCTCCATTTTCAAACCCAGCTAAATTTCATTTGTCGAAATCGCCAAGAACACAACAGTCCAAAAAACGTACAAAGTTTCGTATAGCATAATACAAATACCTCAATAACAAATACACTCCATGTATCTGCTACAATATAATCTCTAACCTATGCTCATGTGTATGTATGTATTTACATATATGCGTATATATATTTACCAGGCAAATCGGACAAACTGAAATGAAGCAGGTACGCAACTTACTCTTTAACCGCGTTGATGAAAGGTCTTTCGCTCAAGTCAGCGAAGCGCTTGCTTTTTGACTTTTTAACCACACATTTGCTTATTGTATTTGCATGGTGTAGAAAAAATTTAAAGATGCCTTTTGCTCTGTTCGTACGACATGTAATTCACGAATTCCACTGCTTGGCAGCTCTCCTTCTTATTCTTTTTCTTGGCTTTTAGTAATGTTATTTGCTGTGAATAACGGCGATGAAGAAGAAAGTTAAAACAAAGATTTTACTTTATTGTACAGCGAAAATTGTATAATTTATTTCTTCCATTTTTCAGCAATAAAAAAAGTGGCAGCAAAGAAGAGCGTTGATAGAGATATAAAGCCAAAAAACTAACCAGTAACGTGGCATCGTTAGCCAGGAGTCGCAGAAGGTGGAAACGAAAATGCACAACTTTGCACGATACCTCTGAAGACAATTAGGTTTCCTCCACCATTCTGAAGGTGTTCAGTGACCTCTTCGATATAATAATCTTTTTTTAACCATTTCTTTTTCTTGCTCCCATTATGGTAAAATAACTTTTTCTGGATATTATTTAACATTTGTTTTTTCTTCGTTTTTCTTTTTTACTTTTTCGTTTTTGACAGCTGAATTCGACAAGTTTCCGATAAAAATTAGGAAATACAACGATTTGTTCGTGATTCGCAAGGTAGTAGAGACTAAAATACTCGTACTTACAAATGAGGAAATTCCCTCTCAAAATTTAGTACGGCAAATAATGGTACGTAATTCGAAGGGTAATTGAGAAGTGAATTACGAATGCGAGAGGGAATTACTGCCATGGGAACATAGCATTGGAAAATGCCGTGATAATTTCTAATATTTGTCTGAAGGTAAAACACAAACCTTGGCCAGCATGAGAAATAAAGCCGAAGTAATGCAAAGTGACATGCAAGCGTAGGCGGACAAACTAGTCGCGCTGGCACGCACTGTCGGACTGGAGTTCAACATCGCCAAGACCAAGGCCATGAGATTTAACCACATTAGTGCAAGGCAGATAAATTTATTGACGGATGCCCGGTGGAATTCGTCGAAAGCTGCAGCTACCTCGGCTGAATCATTACTGCAGATGGTGGACCAGATGAAGATGTCAACTGCAGTCTAAACAAAGTAAGGGCGGCATTCGGGCGAATGCATACGATATGGGGGAGTTCGCAAATCTCCAGACGCATTAAACTACGAGTATTCAACTCATGCGTAAAGGCAGTATTGTTGTACGGAAGCGAAACATGGTTGGTCTCTAACACCATCACACAGAGGCTACAATTTTTCATCAACAAATACCTCCGCATCATCTGCAGAATTTTCTGGCCAAACACCCTCAGTAACGACGCACTGTGGAGATTAATGAACGAGGAACCCATCCTTAGGCAAATCCAATGCAGAAAGTGGCGATGGATAGATCACACATTGAGAAAACCACCAGATAGCATCACGAGAATGGCTCTGGATTGGAACCCGCAAATGAGCAGAGGTCGCGGTCGACCTAAAACACTTGAAGAAGGTGGATGCTGCGAACTAGCGAATGCCGACATCTCTTGGAACGTTGCAAAAACGACAGCACAGAATCGTGTACGATGGAAGAGTCTTGTCGATGCCCTATGCTCCCGAGAGGAGTGAACTAGAAAAAACAAATGAAAAGTGTCAATCCATTGAATCAGTCGTCCTGCGAGTGTATTCACCAAATACGAGCCAAAACCCAACCCAACAACCAAAAAATGATATCACTGTAGAACCAGTTGCAATGTACATTGGAATGAAGTTATATTCCATATTTTATTGGAAGGTTTAAAAACGAAACGACAAAACACCTTTGGCTACTAAGAATTTTCATGTAACTAATGTATAAATAAATAAATAAATGCCTATGTTTGTATGTTTGTAAAGCCCAGTTAGCCCAGTCTCCTAAGTACTAGCACAGTGCTATTTGGCATTTTTGCCACATCATCTACTACCGATCTTGAAGTCCCCTATAATATATTACTATTTTATTGCTATTTATATTTCTGGTCTAGCAATTGTTTTTCAAAATATTCCTCATAAGGATCAATACACTTTTGCATTTGTTTGAATCAATTCTGAAGCCTTTTGTCCAATGCGTTTTTTAAATTGTATGGTAACCAAAGCGAACACACCTTTTTACCACAAGGTAATCTGTGGAGAATTTTTGGACCTTTGCGCGTTGGTGATAGCGAATATCGCAGGCGATGGCACGATGAGCTGTATGAGCTTTACGACGACATAGAAATAGCACAGCGAATAAAGATCCAGCGGCTACGTTGGCTGGGCCATGTCGTCCGAATGGATACAAACGTTCCGGCTCTAAAATCATTCGAAGCGGTACTACCTGGTAGTAGCAGAGGAAGAGGTGGAAATATTAGGTGGAGAAGAACCTGGCATCACTTGGGATGTCCAACTAGCGCCGGCTAGCACGAGAAACAAATGCGTCGTTTTTTAACGACAAGATCAAGAAGAAGAAGAAGATCGTGCATATTTTTCATTTTCGACATACTAATGCCCAAGGATACCTGAATCTCATGATGTGTGACACAATCATTTCCCGTACAGCATCTATATTTTCTGATACAACTGATGTTGGATGATCTGCCCAGAATTCGTCGGTGAGCGGACAGCGAGCACGAGAAAATTTATTGCAACAGTTTTTTTCAGTGCTAAAAGATTGAAGCTTACTCGCGATGATTTTAGTTTATCGATGCATTCTTGTTAATTTACGACGAAAATTATGAAAAGTAATCACACGAGATCACTTTTGTGTCAAGATCGATTTTTAAAGCCACTATAAACAACATCAAAATTGCTCATATATCAAAACGGCCGCCGTATCCGAATGGGTTAATGCGTGACTCCTATTTAGAATTCAGAGAGAACGTAGGTTCGAATCTCGGTGAAAGATCAAAGAATTAAGAAACAGTTTTTTCTAATAGCGGTCGCCCCTCGGTAGGCAATGGCAAACCTCCGAGTGTATTTCTACCATGAAAAAGCTCCTCATAAAAATATCTGCCGTTCGGAGTCGGCTTGAAACTGTAGGTCCCTCCATTTGTGGACCAATATCAAGACGCACACCATAAATGGGAGGAGGAGCTCGGCCAAACACCCAAAAAGGGTGTACGCGCCAATTATCACATATCAAAACATTCTGAGTACACTTATTGTAAAATATCTCAAAATTTCTAATGAACACGTCAGATGACGCCTGACAACACCAGAAGTGCCCAAGGCCAGAAATGTAAAAAAACCCTCGTATTTTAAATTTTGTATTCAACTTTTACGAAAAGTTAAATGTGCCACGAAATTCCATGCCGATAAGGCTACTTAAAAACTGGTAATGGCGATTTATTTTTAAACCGATTCACACACACTCTGACTTAAATGTAAATAAGCAGTCTTAATCACGAGTGTTTTGGAGTGTAAAGGTACTCGATACTTATCTGATTTTATTACGTAAGTAAAACAATGTCTCAGCTCTCAATAATTTTATCATGGAACGCCATTGGAACTGTCATTGTGCAATACGAAGGAGTTGTTGAAATATATGTATATATGTATGTATGTATGCCTGTAAGTATGTATACAGATGTGCAATATTGGGATTCTTGGATCAGGCGCTTCAAAGGATGCCTTCGTCTTATTAAATCATTTAATAAAATAAATAATAACAAAACTTGCGGCATTCCTATTTTTTTTTTGAATAAGATGAAGTCCTTGTGCAATTATGTGAAGATCTACTACTCAATGCAAATTATTGTACAAGTTTTGAAAATAATTAATATGAGAGATCAGCTAATTTTCCAAATATTCATTTTTTACTATTTCTTTTTTTTACTGCATTCTTTCCAGCTTGCTTGCAAATATTGCTGCCAGAGGCACCAAGTAAGGAAAGGCAGAGGTGAAAATAGAGGTTTGTGCCTGTGTACACAAAAACTATTCAACAAAGTTGCAACTTAATATTTATTTATTCATAAATCAATAGAAAAATGCATTTAATATACTCAGCGCATTTTACAAAAACAATAGCCGCCTCTATTCGCATTTCCACTTCAAGGCGCAATCAAAACAGAGCTCATTTGTCATTATGAGTCCGTCACTCCCCAGCATTTTCGTTCGCCTTCCACTTGTAAATTAATTTATTTATAAACATTTCTGTAACTGTTTCGAGTTACAAATAACAAAACGTAAGCAATCTGTGTGAAGTCAATTGTGAACGTAATGGGTGGTTTTTTTATAGGTATGGAACTTTTGTTTTTAAATAAATCATAAAAATGTCAATGAAATACCAACTGAGTCGTAGGTAAAGAAATGTGGTGCCATTTTTCTCCAGCAAAACCAGTCTTGCTGATACGAGTAGTATGCCAAATTTTGGACTCCAAGTCGTCAATCGTAGCTAAAGGGTGTCCGTTGGCAGAACTAGGCTTTAAATTTGAAGTTTTTCCCTAACGGAGGAGCGTATGAGCGGGAAGGGGACCGCGTTAGCTTTGTTATTTGTGCGGATTATTTAGTCAAGATGTCGCAGTGCCGGTTGAACAACGTGCGTTCCTAATTGAAGCATATTTCAAGGCCAATAGATTTTGTTCACGTTCCAATATTTGGCATTTACGTGATGTTCCAAGTGAAGATTTGATTCGCTCATAGGTGCGAAGGTTCCGGGCAACAAGTTAGGTGGCATACAGCCCATGGCCCAAGCCCAGCCGGACATCGAGAACAAATGAAAATATTGAACTCGTCGCTATAAGTTTGCACGATAATCCGCGTTAGTCCGTGCACAAGAGAGCAGCTACTCTGGGACTTCCAAAATCGACAGGGCATGAAATATTGAGGAAGAATCTTAGACTTCACCCCTGCAAAATTCCAAAAGTGCAAGTCCTTAAGCCTAACGATCACAATGTGAGAATCTTTCTTATTAGCATAGTCACTGAACCAAAAATCACTAAATAGGTGTACAGTTGGCTTAGCTGAGAAGTTTTCACTGACCACTAATTATGGGTAAATAAATTTTGACAAATGTTATGAGTCGGCTCTGGCGGCTAGCGTGCCCTTTGGGGATGGCTTGAAGAAATTCTTCAGCCTAGATCCCTTTTCTCTCCTGCACTACATCAACAGCACTGGATGGCTGTAGACGGGTTGCTCTTCCCTACATTTTTTCGCAGGTATTGGTCCACATTATGGTATCAAAACGGCACGTAAGAGCTACTTGTAGTATACCTGGGCCTCTTGCCATCTAACCTATGTACCTACTTAAGAGTTGCTTTGAAAGCTGCCCCTAATGATAGTTGTAAACGTCTATAAAAACACCCTATATATACATTTATACATATATATATACAAACATACACTCCTCCAAGCAATTGTTAGCTTAAAAGCTGAGGAATCAAAAACAAAACTGCACAATTTGATAAGCAATCATATCTTGATAATTATCTTTATTAGAATTACAAAACCTCGTGCCGGAGGGCGGGCGCTATTTTTAATTTAATTTATAATTTCTGTAAATATTCTATAATCTCTGAAAGTATAATATTTGATATCTTATAAGAATAAAGAAAATAAGAAGCTCCTAATTGCTATAAAGTAGCGGATCATTCACAAAAACAAAAAAATTACACATAAAAAAAACTCTGTGTTACGAAACAAATAAATAATAACTAATACCCACTTTTGATAAATCGCATTACATACATATGTATATGAGTTCAACAGGTTTTACATTTAAATTAATAAATCGTGATTTTTCACTGCACAATTTCATATTTTCATTAAAATTTTATTAACCCTAGAGGAGTACTAATCTTGGCCGATTCGACTAACGTAGTTTATATTTCGTATCACTGTTTTTCTCTCACTTTCCCGATCGCTTTCAAATATCGTGTAATCTCAGTTGCCGATGTTATTTTGTTGTATGCCGTAATATCATTGCAGAAAGTTTTGTTGTTTTGTAGTTATGAAGCGCGTGTTAGTAATTCAACATTTACGTAGGTTTCAGCCTTCTTTTTAGCGACATTTTGTTCACGAGTTAGAGGTAAAGAGCTTATGTTTTTTGTGCTTTTGCTATTTCAGAATGGGGAAATGAGTTTCCAAAACGGTAAACAGGTGAATTTATAAAATCAAAGCGCGGAATAGTCTACATGTACACAGTACAATAAAGGCATATGTATGTATGTGGAGAGCACAAAGTTGAGGTCTGCAACAACTGCTCTTAAAATGAAAAATTTACTATTTTTTAAGCGTTTTATATTTTTTAAATTTATTTTCTTTTGTTTTTAATGAACTTTGTATGGCGACATTTTTTTTATTTATGGGTTTATTTACTTTTTACACCTGATAACAAAAAAATTTTCCTTGCAAAAGTATTTTTTTTTTAATTATTATTTTTTAAATTTAACTAATGACAAAAGGACAAAAGGACTTTTATTCTATTATACTTAAAACAAATAAAAATAAAAATATATTAAATTTTTTTTGATGATTAAATCGAATGTACCTGATTATTTGACCAAAAAACTTTAGTATCTTTACGATAGCTTTCATAGTCTTGCTTGCTTTTGTCTGTTTCTATGCTTCATGTTGCCTGAATTTCGAGACTTAGGGTTGAAGAACTGTGTGTGATATGAGTATTGTTTGCTATTGAGACTACTTTGAAGGGAACAAAACAATTATTTTTGGGATGACAAAACCGTATTTACAGATAATCGGCTGATATCTCTGAAATGAGCAGATTTCAGGCATGGTAGTTTGAGTGGAAATAGGCCGACTGGTAATAAAGCTGTTTGCCAAAATGCCAATAACTCTCAAACTAACAAATAAAATACATACATCAGATCTACATAAGATTGAGTCCTTGCTTGAAAAACAAAAAAATAATAATAATAATAATAGCATTATTTACAATACCAATCAAATTTGGTAAATTTAGTGGCAATTTTAGGTAGTTGTAGTTTGTTCACCTATATTTTAGGTATGCGTCTTAGATATGTTTTTAGATTCCGAACTGACAATTGATTCTGTTGAAAAAGCGGAAGTGGCAAGATGTGGCCGCTAAGACCTCTCTGCCGTAACTGCGACTTCGTAGTTGGAAAACTCACATTGACGACTTTTGCAAACGAACTGATTTCTTTGCTGATATTCTAAAAATAAAGTGGTAAGATAGAAAGTGCTCACGCAAGACAACGGAACAAAATTAAGTAACGAATGATGGTACCTTGCATCGTACCGTAAGTGGGGCGAAGATCAAACAGCCTGCAGAGCGAGTTTAAAGCCGCTGAACATTACAGGTTTTTTTTTTTTTTGAAGAGCATCACTGACATTTCTCTCCTCAATGTTTATAAAAACAAAAATCAGCTAATGTTTATTAACACCATCATTTGCTGTATTTTTCTGTCGAAAATAAAAACCCTTAAAAAATGAACTAAAAATGTCAATGTGAAGCAGTGATTTTTCAACAATTTTTAATTAGAATTAGCGAATTCAAATAAAAACTTTTAGAAAGCATAAAAAAGGAATCATATACATATGTATGTGCTCATAATTGTGAAAGTGGTCTAAGTCATATATTTCTCGTTTCGAGATATTTAATAAATTGCGTTTGGACGATTTAAAAAATATTTTTATATTATGCGACTTTGTAATTTATAATTTTCTTAGTCTTGATTAATGGAAATCTATTATCAATATGAAATTTTTTACGAATTTCAAACAAAAATGTTGTTTTTATAGCTCTAATTGACTTAGACCATTTTCAAAATTAATTGAATGCCCCATAAATGACTTAATGCAATAAAGAACTATGAGTTTTATTTGAAACAATAACTTTAATGAAATAATTCATGAACATTTATTAATAATTATTTTCAAAAAGTAATCCATTTTTATCATTTTTTCTAGTTTTTAAGATTCTTAAAATGTTCATTATGCTTTTCTTCCGTAACTGGTCTAGGGCTGGTGTATAATGGAAGTAATTTGATATTTTCGTATATTTTTGGTCTTCCTCTTTTATGTGAAAGATCCAAAACGTGGAATTTAGAATAATCTAAAGAAGTTTTGTAGAACATTTTGTAAGGTACATTTTTCAAGAAACGCATCCATTGAATTTTCAGTCAAGCGACAGATTCGCTCGCGGTATTTTTTCTTATTTTTGTTATTGATTCTTCTAGAGACTTTGTCGAAATAAAATCCGGCTGCGACATTCATTTTATAGAAAATGTATTTATTTCTTCTTCTACAGTTTTCTTTCAATTAATAATAATGCTGAGGTTGTATAAGTCATTCGGTTTTTTTTTTAATTTCATTTCTATCAACCCAAAATCACGGTCGTTCGGTAGAAAGGAATGATCCAATACCAAAAATGTGTGGTCTAGTTATTATTATTACTTCATAACTATGCAATTTTAATTCAAGTCAATGCTATTTTAATGTTAAGATTTTGGCCTTTACACGCATCACTGCAAGCTATTACGTGTTTTTGAAATTTTGACTTAGACCACTTTCATAATTATGGGCACATACATATGCACATGTAATCTCTGTGAGGAAAACAACGTGAGTAGCGACATTGAGAACTATTCATTTCTATGCTTAACTCATAAATTCAGTTAATTTTTTTTACTTTCAATCTTGAAAGCTTTGACAGCATTTAAGGCTGGCCGAAGAAACGACTTAACGAGGAATAAAGTTAAAATTCGCACTGAAAAAGTGGGCATAGAAATTTATCTATATTCATAATCACTACCCCTGTAGAGAAGCGGGTAATGGAAATTTACGGAGGGTCGACAAATTGTTAAATAGATAGCAAGTATTTTCTTATCACTCATATTTACGACAAAATGTAATTCTCTATGCGTACACACGGATATGTATGTATACATACATATATAAGAATTTCTATTGCGCGCACACAATCAGGGATTCCGCGATAGGAAGAAATGCTGGTATTTTTTACCTGTTGTATTTTTAAACGCGCAAAAGCGCATGTGAGCAAATGACAGAACAACATACGAAGTGTCAGTAAGTGAAAAAAAAGAAAACAACCACTGCCGGCGTTAAGCAAACAATTTGACTCAAATACGAAACAAAAATTAAATATAGTATTAATAAATATGCACGCATACAGACGCTGAAACAAGTTTTCGACTCATTGGCATGCTCTGAGGAGAGTTGTTCCATGTGTACATACATAGGTATGTATGGCTTAAAATTTGAGTGAAGATAGTATTTTGGACAATGTCGTCCATTCTTTCAAAAATGTGTTTATTTGTATGTTTGATTAAAATAAAAAGTAAGCTGCTGGAAATTTTTGGGTATTGTTTAATAGTTTTGAAATTTATTCAATGTTGAAAATTTTGGTATAAAGTTTTTTAAAGTGAAATGTTTTCGATTCTTTTTAACATTTTTATAAATTATTTTCTTTAGAATGTAATTTATAAAAAAAAAATTGAGGAAAAATTAATGTTGTTTTTTATTAAAAATTTGTCTTGCTTTTTTACGGTATCTTTTGCAACAGGAATAGAAATTGACATAAATAAAAATAAAATTATGTTTAAAAAAAAGTTTATGTATTATTCATTTTATTACTAAAATGTTCATAAAATTGCTTTGCGAGTTGAATTTATTAAATATATGTACATTCTATCAAGCGTATGACTTCTGTGTTCCACTGTGTATACAGAAGAAAATTTTATATACATACATACATACATATTTTATATTAGTCCGCTTGCCCGCTTTTTTCGTTCGCGTGTTTACCAGACATTAACATGTGACGCGCAGATAATTTTGCGAAGAAATTGAAAAAAAAAAACAATGTGCAAAATTTAAATAATACTTATGATAAGAAGTGTCTCGGCGGCTGTTTGCGCGCGATACCTGAATCTTAGCCTTGCGCACGAAGGCTAGTGAGATGCCTTAGAAGCACTCAAGCACACGAGTAAGCAAAATCTTGTGCTCCGATACATAGACTCGAGTGTAGGTTTCGTGTACTTATAGAATCCAAATAACGAATAGAGAATCTTTGAAATACAAATTATGAAAGAAAACCCTCAAGGCACGTCTTTATTTGCAACTCCCAGCAAATTTGCTGTGGAGTAAAAAATTAGCGCCAAATGACAACAAACCGAAATAGCCGATCTCGACAAGCGTGCGTCAACATCATCACCGAGCGTCGACATCAGTCCTCAAAGTTGTTCGAGTATACATACGTCTAGACTTTTTTGTTTCTATATATATTTTTTTAATTTTGTGAATATGACAAAAGTAGGTATTCGTAGTTTTATATGACAAGTTATTCAAATAAATTCCTCAAGAATAAGAAGTATTATTTTACAAATATTTTAAATAGCATTTCTATGCTGCAAATCGTAAATAGTGCATAATTATCTTCATAAATCGGATCTACTATTGGGAAAATAATAAAATAAGCCTGTGAATATGTTAGTAAGTCCCTATTTCGTTAATATCATTTTAATTAAAAAGCCAACATTTCGGTGAGACACAACTTCAGCTTTCGAATCTATGAAGTATTCGAATGCCGAACTCAACACTCGAATACTCGATTGCTTTTTCTCAATGAACACTAAAATACTCGAGTACCAAAAATAGCCGGCACGGCACATCACTAAACCCAAAGGCCAGCTCAGGAGTAGATGCTGAGATGTATCCACCTCCCAATTTTGTTCAGAACATCTTCTAATTTCATCATGCGATTGCGTGAGCAAAGTCACATCACCTTAGTGCAGGTATAAATATAGAATGAATACATATGTATGTATGTAAGAGTATATAAAAATAGACATACAGTATTCCAAAAAATTTAAGGTATAGTAACTACATTTTCGATGCAAATTGAAAACTTTTTCTATTCTATATTTAACATATGGGCTGAAAAGTCCGGGCTTAACGCATAGATGGCTTTTATTGCATTCACCTCTTTTTCCGTTAGTACTAACCTTAAAGATTTAAGCTGTTAAAATTTCATGATATAATATTCTATTCATTAGTTCGTGAGTTGTTGTGCTAAGAGTGAAGCTACTTTTGTTATTTTCAAAACAATGGATCAAAAAGAATTACGTGTTTTCATTTTATACTGCTTCTTGATGGGACTCCGCTTCATCAGAAACAACAATAAAACAATGGTTTTCTGAGTTCAAATGTGGTTGTAGAAACCCCAATGATACGATGATGTACAACGCAGTGCTTATTCCTTCGATTAATTACTAGATTACTTTAACGAAATCTGTTTGGTTCTTTAATTCCAGAGATATAGTGGTCACCGCAAAACGTCGTTTTTGAGAGGAGCTCCCGAAGAAGAGCTGTATCTCTTTTCCAAATAAATATTTTTACTAAAACAAAGTCTTAAAATACAGTTAAAAAATAACATAATATGTGTACAAATTTTTAGATCAATAAATTTAAAAGTTTTTTCAGAAAAAAATCTGGAAAATTCGCTTTTTTCGGCCTTCTAACTGTATATAACCCCTGAAGGCCGAAATTGCAAAAAAACGCCCGCATTTGGCGAACAAAAAAATTTTGCTTCCTCAAGACAACGCACCGTGTTTCAAGCCAATGGCGAAACTACATGAATTGAACTTCGAATTGCTTCCACGTCCATCCTATTCACCAGATTTGGCTCCCAGTGGCTACTGGCTGTTCGCAGACCTAAAAAAATGCTCGCCGGTAAGAAATTTCGCTCGAATAAAGAGGTTGTCGCTGAAACTGAGGTCCATTTTGAGGCAAAAGATAAATCGTTCTATAAAAGTGGTACTGGAATGTTAGAGCGGTGCTGGAATCATTGCGTTGTTCTGGATGGACGTATTTTCTTTGTTAGGTCCGATACTTTTTAGCCCATGTGTTAGAATGCAGAAATGAGTAATAGCAATAAACTGTGCCAAAAGTTTTGTGGAACACTGTACATATGCATATGTATGTATACCTACTTTCATATCAAGTTGTACATTTCTTCGGAACAGTGTGCAAATGAAAACACTTCAGAGAAAAAGCACATGTTTATCGAACGATGAGAGTGCCCCTGCCATCTCCCACATGTTTATTAATTTGCAATGCATGCGTGCATGTGTATTTGATAAATATTGCTTAGCAAAACCCGACATGTTCAAAAATTGCTAATGACGAATCCTACTTGCATGCATATGTATGTATGTATGTATGCTCGCATTTGCCAATTTCACCACAATCAATTAGCTCTAACACACACTTGTGCATGCATATGCAGTACTCAGGGCATAAAACACAAAAACCGTACTCAACCCTTTGGGTACATATGTATAACGTATCATGTGCGAATAAATGCATGGCGTTCTGATACGTCATTGAAATGGAGACAATATTTAACATGTCCATTCTTGTTTATTTGAGAGTAACTTCTATCAGTTGCAACAGAACAAATACCCCTTATTTGGGATACACAGCTCCATAATGGCAGAAATAGAAAATATTTTTTACCAAAGTTATAGCGACAGTTTAGAAGAAAATAGTGAAGGTTTTAGTAATCATCCAATATTTTTTAAAAATAGCACACGCTTCAAAATTATTAATAATTAGCTTTTTCTTATAAATTGGATTTATTTGCTTTAGTTTTTTGTAATATTAATTGCCTAAAGTTGCCTAAATATAAACTAGGAGTATACATGCATACATACATACATACATTTATAATGAATAATGTGCTTTAAATGAGTTCTGGCATAAAAACCAACGCTTTTAATTGCCCATAAATTTAATTGCGCTCCAAGCGCAGAATTTCTATCAAATACATATGTAAATTACCCTTTGGGCAGTTAATTGTGTACGTTTGTTAAGCTACAAAAACAAAACGAAAAAATGCTGAATCACGTGAGATATGTTATAAAAAATTGCAACTTTTCAAACGAGCTGAGTTAATTTACACAAAAAAAAAACGAGGTGATGTCATCCCACCAATGACGTATTTACTAGGGCGAGCCATAAGCACGCAACAAATGATAACAATCGAAACAAAACAGCTCGACATGTGAGTGTGTGGAGTGGATTGCAACAGATTGAAAGATTGATTGACAGAATTTTTCGTTTTTCTTGCAATCGCTTGCGTGTATGTGGCCAAGTTGACGAATTGGTAATTTTTTTGAGATCTCGAAGAAGAGTACAGATGAGCGGGAAATTGGCAAAACTCATAAGAAACACTATGCTTGGCAATTATTTTCCTTTTGCGTTCGATGTTTACCCAGCAGCGAACAACGTGAAATGAAAATCGTCAACCGATCAGCAAGTGTATGGCAAAACGAATTTCAACGTGTTTGTGGCCCGCTTTATGTACCATATTTATGTATGTATGTATGTACTCAGATCGCTTAATTTTGTTGATATGATTCTTTCGCAGGATGCAAAATGATGCAAATGCCTTAATAAAGTTCAAGTCTTCAAAAAGTGATGTAATTGACTGCTCTCTTCTTTTAATAATTTCACATTCTCACGTATTTCTAGATTTGCCAAGGATGAGTAAATAAATAAATATATGTATGTATGTACATATGTAGGTATGTAGACACCAAGCCGAAACATTTGAACTTAAATGATGACTTGCAAAAAAATAGGTTTGTTGAGTGCAAAATTTGCCGCCTCATCGTGCGATTGCATTTTAGTTCCGAGTTCATATTTGCATGTATGTATGTATGCATGTATCTAGGAACATATGCACGCATTCGCGTATTCATTAATTATAGCGTATGCACGTATGTATGTAAGTAGATATGTCAACCACTTTGGCAGACTACAGGTACATATGACATCTTTTCAATAGATAACGACAAATTTTTGCTTCTAATCTTCATTACTATAAATGGGTTCGTTTTTTTTTATATTTGGTTTGATTTAATTTTTTTTAATTTTACACAAATATTTAATCATTAACTAATAACGTTTATTTCCTCAACACCAAGCGAAAAGCAGAAAAAACTAAAGTTAATACAAAATAAAAAACAAAAAATCTATCAGAAAATTAGTTAATTGTTTTTAGCTCAAATTTCGAATTGCTCATTGCGAATTTCGTTCATTGCTCATGAAGGGACCTACAGTTTCAAGCCGACTCCGAACGGCAGATATAAATTTATTTTTATTTTTATAAGAAGCTTTTTCATGGCAGAAATTAACTCGGAGGTTTGCCATTGCCTGCCGAGGGCCGACCGCTGTTAGAAAAAACTGTTAATCAAAACAAGCATGGCTCAAACTACCCAACAAATTTCTTATACCCGAGAGCTCATGCCCGAAAATTTTCGAGTAATGAGTATCGCAAATGTGTTCGGTTACTCATACGCCGTGGCTGTCAGAAAATGGGTGAAGAAAATCGAGAGCTCTATGTGAAATCACGTTTAGTGCTATATGCAGAAGTACAGCCTAACTGGAAAACGATTATTTTCTGCAATGATACACTGAAAAAATACACACATAGTTACATATACATGTATATGTATGTATTTACATATGTGCACTTATGCCAACTAGAAAAAAAGCTAAATTTCATTTCATTAATTTTACACTTTTTCTCAATAATTTTTAATTTTCTTTAATTTTGAATATTTTCATTTTTATGTTGTGTAAGGCTTAATTAATAAATTTTCTTAAATTTCCTAAATATTTTGTTGAAAATAAATATAACGAAATTAACTATAATTTACATATTAACATAAAGAAATATTGTGAAATAGAAAGTGAACGCATACCTTGTCATGTGTTTACATAGGTACATAAAAGGTGGCACAAAATAAAAAAAAAAACAATTTTGGTTTTGAATAACTTTTTTATTAAATTAAAAAAAATATTTTGGGTGATGGAAATCTGTATTTTGGCTTTTGCGCGCTACATTGCTTCCCCGTTGTACATACATATACTGCAGCTGTCTATGTCACAAGTGTGAAATATGGTTAACGTACGATGTCATTTGCAAAAATTATAAATCTTCCGAAAGGGTGTTTAATTTTGCGCCACCTTGTACATGACGGTGCAAATAAAATCTGAATTTCACAAGATTGCGAGCTGAAATTACATATTTGTTGTGTGTTTGTATAAACCAACTACATAAACATACATACATACATGCATTTGTAACCTAAAGATAAGTGATAATTATTTGGCACTATGTCACAATGACTAATGTATTTGAGTGAAAAAAGTGCCCATCAATGCCTTCTTTTTTTAGCTCCAGTTTGTTAAATGCAAATTTTTGTCTGATTAAACGTTGATTAGCATACAAGTTTAATGTCATAAAGAAGCAACTTTTTTGACGAAAAAAATATAAGCAACCTGCAAATACGAGTATATATGTATGTATGTGTGTGTGTACAGAAGCGTACACTGATTTTCGGACCCTCCAAAATCAACACAATTTTTATCGTATTTCTGCACCTATGTCGAAATTAATTTTAAGAATGGATATACTATAGTTCACAATTACATCTACACACACGGACAATATTATTCACACAACAACTAATTTTCTTAAAATTTCATTCAATAAGCTGTATCTTGAGAATACATAAATGAATATAATTAAAAATGTTATTCTAAGAAAAGTCTACATATTTATTGTAGATATATTTAAAACTTTACTCGATGAATAAAAAATTAACAAATTAAACTCGATTCTTCGTATAAAAATATTTTCGCATCTGCATAATGAGGGTAAATCATGCGCAGAAAGTGGTCAAATGGTGAATCAAAGTCGTTTTACTATTTATAGCACAATGGAACGTTTTGAATAGGAGACAAATCTTAAAAGCTGAACTCAGTGATGAACGCCATATAATAAGAAAAATAAAAAAGAAACCAAAAATTATATCAACGCAAGTCGTAGTAGAAGTTCGTGAAGAGAAAACAGTTCGCAGAGCATTGAAACGGGAGAGAGAGACTGGAGTTCGCAAATTAATATAAAAAAATCCACTTATTTGACTTCTGGGGCAACCACGAGAGTGAATTCCACATTTTTCAAACGGATGGAAGGATTCGAGAGAAAACTTGGAAAAAAACTCAATACTGAATTCGAAAAAAAACGATACAGTAAGTACAGTGAAACATGGTGGTGGGGGTGTATGTCGACAGCAGACGTGGGTAATCTTGTATTTATTGATGGTATTAGGGATGAATCCCTTTACCTTAATATTCTGAAAGAAAACTTGCATGAAAGTGCGCAAGTTTGTTGGCAATAACTTTTATTTTCAACAAGATAACGATCCCAAGCATACTGCCCTCGATATGCGTAGGATCATCATGTGCCTCAGATTCTTCCAACACCACTACAATCTCCAAACTTGAATCCCAACGAACTTGGTACGCGTATTGCTAAAATTAACATAGCAAGCAAAACCCAACTAAGAAGGTACTCAAACAGGAATTAAGAAATTTGGATTCAAATGTGACTAAAAACTTAATGAAGTCAACAGGCAGAAGGAAATGCATACAAAATATCAAAATTTCATTGAACTTAATATTTTGTAAGTGAAATTGAAATGTGTAAATAATTTTGTGCTTTAAAAATATGAAGAATTCTGTGATTTTTGTTAGTATTTTATTCATGGAGTAAAGTTTTTGCTAGTTTTATGTATAAAAATTTGTGGATTTTTAAACTCGCATGTGGCTAGAAACTTTCCGAAACCATTAAATAAGGCAAAAGGCCGTCACTTCAGTAGTAAAATTCTTTTTAGGGATTATTTTTGTTTTCTTAAAACAACAACGGCATGCGTTCCAAGACGCCCTAGAGGCGCTTGAGCCTATTTGAGATTGCCTTTTAACTCAAAATATTATAGTTAAATAATTAACTTAATAATAAAAATCATTGTGATTGTTATTCATTACTTTTAAATATAAAAAAATTTTAAATATATATAAGAAAAAATTAACTCTAATTAATATAATATCATGGAAAATGTTACACGTTTGTTGATCTGAATGACTGGTACTATTCTTGTCTTCCCAGGACCTCAAGAAAAAAAGAGGAACAGTTTTTGTTGCGAAAAGCCTCCCCAATTTCATAAGAAAGTCCGATTTATGTTAAGGGATGATAGGCTGGGCTATAACTGGAAAAATGCTTCCACTACAACAACAGCATAACCGATAAATGTATGGCAAACAAAAGCTTTCTGTTAAAACATATGAAAATCTCTCCATATGCTTCGGATTAAAATTTGGTTGAGCACAACTAGAATGGGAAACCATATCACCTTTGTATTGTATTTTGAATTCAGCGGCAGTTTTTTATTTCGGTCCGACAGCGTTGCTTTACCATCGGTGTACGTTGCGGTTTGGCCATGGAGAATTATAAGGACGCACGACGTATAGAAATTGTTAAATAATTAACCGCAATTGTGAGAATTTTCTGTTTCTTTCGGTACAGTTTGAAAATACCGTTATCTCGAACTGGCCACAAAAGACCATACAATTAACGTTCCCACGACTGCCGGTTTACGTCGCGGATTTATATCTTGGCCAATGACTATTACCCTAGCAGCAATCGCCATGTATATATGGAGAATTTTTATGCTGCTACAACAATAACAATAACCATACTATTAAACGTTCCCAAGACAAGCGCACCCTAATCACCATTAATTTGTAGCCCTACCATTTTTTCACATATACCTACAGCTCTGTTGAAAAACTATAAACACAGCACTATTTTGTTTTTATAAAAATATAGCTCATACAACAACAAAAGCAATATAATGCAAGGTTTTACACTTTTTTCAAAATTTTTCAAAGATGTCATCAACACTTTAATAATTTAACGAATTAAAAAAATATATATAAAAAAAAAACACAAATAAAAAAATTAAAAAAAATTAAGTAAATAAACAAATAATGAAAATTTTCAACTTTTTATACAGAATTTAAGCGAAAAAAAATATATAAAAAGACACAAAAACAAAAACATAAATAAATAAGAAAAAAAAATAAGTATGTAAATAAAAAATTAATGAAAATTTTCTACTTTTTATCCAGGGTTTAAGCGAAAAAGATATATAAAAAGAAACAATAAATAATAATAATAAATAAGAAAAAAAAATAAGTAAATAGAAAAAAATGAAAATTTTCAACTTTTTATTCAAGATTTAAGCGAAAAAAATTCTGGATATGCAGTTTTTTAGTCCATTCAATATTTGTAAAACAAAATGCAAGTTTCAAGTGTCGATAAGTGATGAAAATACTTTGAGTTTTGTTAATTTTTCTTCCATATAAAAAAAATTCGAACACAATTCTAAAAATTGTGGCTACAAAGCTTAAAGTTTTGTATTGTAATATTAGTTGGGCGTAAAAGAAATCCATTGCAAATGTATTGCAATACAAAAGAATAAAAATAGAATAGCTTTTTCACATGTTAACCCATTGAGTGCCAAGCGGATTTGACAAAAATCTTCACCGCAGCCAAAGCAAGTTTTTTTTGTTAGAAAGCGGTGCGAAAACAGCATATATTGATTTCGGAGCGCTGCCAGATCTGATCTGCTTTTGTTTTTGTTTTTTTTATTTATTTTTTAAATGTGTGACTTCTACAGGTCGCATGATTTTGCACGAAATTACCCTTTATGATGGAACTGGAATCGTAAAAATCTTTATATCTTTATGAAAATTGGACCAAGATTTTATGCAAATATCAGTTTAAATACGCACCAAATCATTGCCGAGTACACTTCGGTTAAGTGTTTGGGCGATCTCGTCTTCCTATACGTGATGCGCTTCATGATGTTGTTCCAAAAAATGTGTAGCCGTCTCTGAACGGCAAATGGTTTTTATGAGGAGGTTTTTAATGGAAAAAATGCACTCAGAGGTTTGCCATTGCCTGCCGAGGGGCGACCGCTGTTAGAAACTTATTGTATCATTTTTTGCTGTTTCATGTACGGAGATTTGAATCCCGAAAGGTAGTCACGCACCAACCCATTCGGCTTTATTCAGTTTACTCCAATAAAATTACAAAAATCCAGGTAGTATCGCAGGTGAAACAACAACCCCTGTCGCACGCTTTCGCGTCACCAAGAAGTATTAGGTGCCGCATAGAAACGTGCGCCATGGCCTCAATGTGTTTAAAATAAATAGTCCGAATGTAACACTTTCTATTCCTGAAACATTTTATTTTCAAATTTTGAAGATTATTTCAGTTTCTACCGACAGTGTCTGCTATATTAATACCTACATATACATACATGCATAAATATTTGTGGTTGCAAGAAAACATAATAAGCGATTTGATAAGCATTCAGCATTCAGACTCGATTTTTTTGCACACAATAAATTCAGCAGTTTTATGTATATGACGGATTTTTTTTTAAATAAAATAAGTAATTGGCATGTTTTTTCTATTCTGGTCACGATTATATCACGTTGTCTTATCGCTTCGCAGAGAAAGAAATAATAATTGGCGGCAAGGTGAATGAAAAAATAGTTTGAATAGTTCTGGTGTATATGTATGTATGTGTGTGTGCATAGGATGTGCTTAAGTCTATATATAAATATGCATACATGAATGTAGGCGGTGCCGAATCAAAATATTTCACAGTTGCTACGCATGAAAACGGTATGGAACTAAAATAAATATATAAAGTCCACATTTTCAAAGCGTTCACGAATTTAATATTGAAAATGTGAGCGTAAATTATCACCCAAATATATTTGAATATATGTACATACATATTTATGTTTATGTGAACTTTCTATGGAACACCCTATATGACGTTAGAAGGCTTTGCTTTAGATCAATAAATCTTGATTTAACTTGAAATAATGAATAATTTATTTTAATTAAGTTTCATTAAAATGAATTCCTAAGCAAAGGTTCTGTAATGAGTAATGGCCTAAATATTGCATTTGAAAGCAGAAACTCACGCTTTGGTCCCACCAGGGCACCTAATTTGTTCTGCCATTCGTAATGCGCCTTACAAAATTTTGAGAGCTCATTTGTAAATAATTTAGTCTCAATTACCTTGCGAATTACGAACAAATCGTTTTATTCCCTAATTTTTATCAAAAAGTTTATCGAAATTAGCTTTCAAATCAACACGAAAGAGTAAACCAAAAACGCTTCCACGGCAGTCGGTTGTACGTTAGCGAACGAACCGGATTTGTAAACGGCCAAGGACTGACACTCTACCAGCATTAGCATTCCCCGTGTAAGTATGAGAAATGTTTATGCTGTTACAATAACAACAATTGACAACAGTAAACCACAACAAAATTAGCTAACGTTGTCCATTATCATCGTCATCGTAACCTGTATCTTCCATTGGAGCACAGGGTATCATATCCGGATCGCGAATGCAGAGCTGTAAGACAGGAAGGATAACAGGTTACGGATAGTGAAAGGATTTTAGATATGAAGGTTAGCTGTGAATAACCACGCAGCAGCACCAGGCGTTCAGTGGCTAGGCGGGGAGAGTCTCAAAGAGGTTGTAGTTGTAGCAGCTTACTAAACCCTGTGAGTGCGATGTATTCACCGGCCGTCTTCGTCCAACTCATCTAACGGTAAACCCAGAAACCGTGCTGTTTCGTCAGGTTGGGTCCAGAGAGAGAGGGTTTTAGATGAATAGTTTTGATATGACATGTGAATAGGCGGTTTGGCCAAAGTTATGCGGGTCTCGCGAGTCAGCTGAAGCTCTTTGTCTGCAATAGGTGGTGGTTGAACTGTAATAACCGCATCCGAGAGTCGGATGTTTAGGAAGATGGTAAGGGTCTCCCGATGAATGCCGTTTAATGTTTGTCTGTATACTGTCCAGTCCAGTAGTTGTAATTGTGTTTTGTGCTGGATCTCGTTAGTGTAGTCGAAGAGATGCCTCCTGATGTGCCTGGGTGGTAGCTCAGGCTCTAGCAAATGTCTGCAGCGGTGATACCTTAACTAGAAGCATTGATGGCTCATTGTGTAGGTGTTGCAGGGGTGGCAACAGGAGGCATCCCGTAGCTGTGCTTATTGCAGTATTTTGACATATTTGTAGCATAATCCACAGCGAATCACTGGTACCAGGCGACCAGACAGGCGCAGCATAATTCAGAACCAGCCGGCCAATTGCTTTAAATGTTGCCAGCAACATTTCTTTGTCTTTGCCCCAAGTACTGCCGGCAAGCGATTTGAGAACCTTGTTGCGGTTTTGGATCCTAGTAGCGCAACCTCAGTGAGGTTTTTGTATTGCACCGAACTCCTTATAAAACCTGAGTGCCTATAATTCGGCTAGCTTCATACCGAGCGTATTGGCGCCCCTCAATAACCTATCATGCTAATAATCTAAAATTTCCGTGAAGTCAACTACCGATACATGTCTAGCCATTAAAGGGCGCTTTGTGCTCATAACTATCGCGCGAAATATATCAACTTGGATAAGAGTTAATTTGAATATGGCTCAAAACGTCAAGATTGGAAAGTCTCCAAGGCGTAATTGTGTATCGAAAAATCCCACTGCAGCTTGCACTCCGGATTTTGTAGGTGTAAAATTCAGGTAACGAGTTGCACTATAGCAGAATCTTTGAATAAGATGTAAAAATATGTAGTTAAATTTGAATAATGGGAGCAAAAAAAATATATTGTGAAGAAAATCATTCGTTGATGTTGCTGAACATCTCAAGAAATGTGGTGGAGTCCAAATTCTATTTTTGTCTCTTCAACTGCTCTACTATTTCTAATAGTTTGTGGCTGGTTTTCCGGCAGCTACGCAACTCATTTATCTTCATGACACATGCATGTTTCTATTAGGGTCCTTTCGCTAGGCTGCTGCAATTTGCTGGTACTCTTTCTTATTGCTCGAAAATGGAAGGAATAAATTAACTAAAATCTTAGGTTTAAATTCCTTTCTTCTCTATCCAGATATTCACAACAATTAATAATAATAAGCAAGAACAAGAGGTATAGCTGTCAAAGTGAATTACCAACGAGCCGTAGAAACAGGGTGACGCGTGAATTAGGTGCTGTGTTTAATAGGGAGAAACACCTAAGCTTATTTAAGTTGTTTATCAAAAATCCACAGATATTTAGTATGCTTGCCGGTAAACTTATAAGAATATCTAAAATATATTAAAAATTTCTGTGAAAAGTATACATTTGCACAGCCAAACACATTGCTTTCAATATTTGGCGCCAATAGTTAAAATAATTTCGTATGACAACCTCCAATGCACGGCCAAAATTTGTAAATAAAAATTTAATAAAGGCTTGATATGTATGTGTGGATGTGTACGTACATTATGTATGTTCATGTAGATAAATGAGTGACTACAGATCTTTGAGTATCTAATTTTTCGTATTTACTTCTTAGAGACGCTTTCTCAATGTCTACATAAATACTATACGTCACACATAAAATTAAAAATAAGTGGAACGAGTCTGGGCGGAACAGAATTTTGTAAATGCACCTGGCGCAGGTTTTTGGTAAAATGCTGATTGTAACATTTATATTTCCAATTTATAAACCCTTAGTTATAATAGAATGCAATAAGTTTGTATCTCTGCTAATAATTATCGATATTTCTGCTGGCAACTCGATTCTTAAAAAGAAAGATAGCATGAGAGAAAAAATAAGAACATTAAAATGTTTACTACGGGAAATTAGTTGTTGATGTGTGAATTTGTTTCATTTTTGAGAAAATCTAAAACTGGGTAAATCTTTAAATAATGTAGTGTTTTGAAACGGAAGTAGTTGTGAATGCATTCGAAATATAAAAAACCATTAAAATACGAAATAAACATTTCATTTGTGGCAACAAGAGTATTGAACGGTCAAGTATGAAATATACAGAATGCAGAATGTCAAGCAAGGAGAAATATGAAACATTTACTAATAATAAATAAATAAATTGTAATAAAGTGGAAGTTGTGAATACCTCCGAAAAATAAAGACAGTTAACACTTTATCGACCGGTTGTGGTTGAGGCTGCCACTCAGTAAGTACCGGCTAAATTTTCACTATGCATTGTAGTTGTGCTTATTCCTTTTGTTTTAAAGTAATGCGAATATTTATTGATATTTATACTTTATTTCTGTATTTGTTAATTATACAATTTGTTGCCTGATTCACTATACATTCATGAAATAAATTCAAGGTAACAGTAATTAAATTTGTTAATATCTATTTAATGAGGATGATCTGATTTTGGTGCTCTTTTGTAGACTCTGAAGTATTTTGGTGGTTATTTGAGCGTCTAAGCAAAACTCTTCATCTGCACTTTCTTTATCCATTAGAAATCGTGTAAAATAACTATTATAATATGAACTCAAAAAACTTGCGTAGAGATAAAGATCTGTAACATAACTATAACGACGTATGGCGCTGCGTAGTTATAAAAAGAACAACCCACATTGTATAAAGAATATTTGTCATTCATTCCATTACCTCTAGTTCTTTTTACCTTGAAAGTTCTAATTTGAATAATGTTGTTGTTGCTCGAATGCTACCACCTTGAATAGATTCGGCTTGAAAAAATTGTAATAAAGTGGAGGTCAAAGAAACACAGAGTAAAATAGGAAAACAAGTGTATAGGAAAAATCGTATTTAAATTTTTTTTTTCAGTTTCAGTTACATTTCACAGATCATCTGATTATTTCCAGGCTTGGAAACCGTCTATGATCCACAAGTCATCTCATTTCCGTGACAGTCGGTTCTACCTTACAGGGACGTGTCGGATTTATTCCAGCCTAGGCTTGCCACGCCAGCACTTTTGTGGAATATTTATGTTGCTACAACAACAACGAGAGCAAGAGTCATCAGTAATTAAACCACAGATTGCACTACGTCATTGCATTTTTTTTAGATAGAAAATATTTGTAGCTGTCAGATGTTGGAAAAAATTGTTCACGACCACCATCTCATCGAAAGAAAGGAAAATTATAATACGGCATTAATTGTAGCTTGTGCTAGAAAATTTGCTATGAAAAAATATATACATGCAGCCATAGTCAAAAGTATTTGCACAAAGTTGAAATTTCGCATAAATTCAAGAGCTTGATTTAATGTGAAATATACCGTTGTTGTCTTTGAATTATGCACTAGTTATCTTTGCCTACTCTATGATTAAATATAATATTTCAACAACAACATTTTTCAATACAGTTTTTTAACAACAACAAGCAGAGACTTTCTAGTAAACATTGTGAATACTTTTGGGTAAATACTTTTGACTATGGCTGTATGTACATACTATTTGTAGCTTTCAAAATAAAAAAAACAAAAAATTGTTTTTAAATTGCGAAATTATAATTCAACTCAATTCGATTTTGCTCAATTACGGGGGTTGGCATAGAAGTAATCGGCAATAAAGTTGATTTAAGGGGTTATATATAGTTAGAAGGCCGAAAAAAGCGAATTTTCCAGAGGTTATATACAGGTGAAAAACGGTAAACTCAAAAGTGGTATAAGAAGTACGTAAATTTTCATCGTATATTAGTATAAATGTTTTGTATATGTAAATACATATGTACCTATGTATGTACTTATATTTAGAATAAGCCGAAATACAAACGTACATACATACATATGAAAGTTTAATAGCCTCAAGTGTACATACTCATAAATATATATCTACAAATATATGTACGTTGTTATATGAAACTTAAAGTCGGTAAGCAGCATTAACACCTTTTTAAATTAAAAAACAAACCGTGCTCGGATGCCGCGTTTAGTGAACGGCTCGTTTGCCAACGATTAGTCACTTCATTTTTGTTATCGAACTGAAAATTCTCAACATATCTCAATTTAATGACGCCCTAATAACTTTTGTTAAACCAGCTGTTTTGATTGTAACAAAATACGTCAATCAAAATTAATGTTAATGTTTGAAGTAAATGTCATGGCAAAGAAATAAATCAAATATCATGTTGACGTCTGCGGTAAACGTTTTCAAAACAAATATTTTCCTTGAATTTAGAGCTGCTGCAAATGGCAAAAACATGTTTTTATTATTAGAAAAATAATTTAGTTTTGTGGATAGCCATATTTTACCCATCATACAATTACGCATTACCTTGACATTAAATCGGTACTTCGTTTTTGTTCCTACAAGCATCTTAAGTAGAGTCTAGGTAAGACCTTCTAACCTCTTACCAAAGCATTGATAAATCGCTTAACAATGGTCCGGTGTCTACAAATCACGCTTCTGGCAGTGAAACCAGTTTTTATGCGCAACACATCTGTATGTGCATATTTGCTTCTTTGAAAAATTATAACGCGAAAGTAATAAGAGACAGAATAAGAAAATATCTGCAAAAAATTTACATGCAATGCCATAATTCAATATGTAGAAAAAAATTTTTATTTTAACGCGTACGCGAGTATGAAACTAGTGGAGTCTTGTAAAAAAAATCGTGTAGAAAGAGAACTGGGTGAGCACAATATTAAAAAAATTATTTAGAATCCACTAAAGAATTTGTTTCGTGCTTACACTTTTTAATTCCATATAGGAATAAAAGGATCAAATATAAATTTTAATTCATTAAATATATTATAAGAAATAAATTATTAAACGGCGAGAGCAAAATCTACCAAGTACTCGTATCAAAGGCTTTTCCTGTGACTAATTTAAACGCTTCCTACGTGCCTCGTAAAATCTTACCATTTTTGTTCATAAAATATTGAAAATCGTGTTAAAACAAAACAATTCGTGTAAAAAAAAAGAATTTTTGTTTTAAACAAAACAATTCGTGTAAAAAAAGATTTTTTTTTATTTTTAACTCGCGTTAAATTAAATTCGTGTATAAAGAGAATTAGGTGTATAAGTATCTCTCCAGAAAGATCAGGTTAATTTTAATTTATATTTAAAAACTTATCAAATATGGATGTGATAATTAAAAAACGGAGGAGGGTTGTGTTTATACCTTCGAAAATATTTAAAGCTGAAAATAAAATGTAGGAATATTTAATAAAAATGTAAAACGCATTTCTTATTTGATTTGCATTATCACTTTTTTCGTAGGGTAAAAGTTATTCCTATATTTTATATGTGTGGATGTCCACCAGTGTTCAACATAATAGGAGAGTGGCGAATTACTATTTAAAAAAAAAAATTATTTTAACATTTTTTAATTTTAACTATTTTTTCAAATTTAACTTTTTTTAATTTTAACTCATTTTTTATATTTAACTTTTTTTACAATTTAAACTATTTTTTTATATTTAACTTTTTTTATAATTTTAACTAGTTTTTATATTTAACTTTTTTTTTAATTTTAACTCATTTTTTATATTTAACTTATTTTATAATTTTAACTATTTTTTTATATTTAACTTTTTTTAATTGTAACTATTTTTTATATTTAACTATTTTTTATATTTAATTTATTTTTTTAGGTTTTTATATAAAACCTACAACAAAAACTATAAAACTCAACGCTGCAAACTTTGTACAAAATTCAGACAAATTACAAACATAACAAAAAATTTACAACTTTTTAATTCAAAATTTTCAGAAAAATTCTGAGTATGCAGTTTTATAGCCTATCTAATTTTAGTAAAAAAAGTGCAAATTTTAAGTGGTTGGTTACAGTTGATTTTTAACTATTTTTTTCGCTGAGGTGTTGAACATTTTGTTCTATATAAAACATCCCATTTATTCGAACATGTGCTTTACGGGATCGTCATATTTCAAACCTCGTTTGGAATCAGATGCTTTAAATTCGAAGATCCTTTTTAAGAGAAAATTAAATTTTATGAAGCTACCTTGACGCTTAAGTCGTTAGAATATGAAATAGAAAGGTGTAAAATGCACTCCAAAGTCGAAAAGTCTGGCCAGATCCGGGTGCCCAACGGAGCGTTTAGAAGATTTCAGCAATTAAAGCCTTAATTAATTTAATTCAATTTTCCGTACACAAATTCAGTATTTATTGGCATTCAATTTTTGTCAGATTCTATATGCCCGTGTGAGTGTTGAGAAAACAAAACATTAAAAAAGAACAAAATAAATAAAGAACAAAAAAAAAACGAAATAGTATTAAAACTAAATAGAGAAAATATAAAACAACGAATTTTCCATGAAAATATGTTTTAATAATCAGTTTCGTTTGAAAATGAAACTCTCTATAAAACCAAATCCCAACAGGAAGAGACTCTGATGGAAAGTGAAGTCGGGGATGAAGTCGTTGGTCCGACTTATTGGAAGAGCGAGCGGAGAAGCACCTTGGGCTGCGGAAGAACACAGCTGCAATTAACCTCCAAAAAAAGATTAATTGCTTGAATATAATAAAATTTGTTTTAAAATGGTTATTCTCCATTTTACTTTTCATTTTCCGAATTTTTCACAAACCAAATCACGCTAGATGTAAGTTGCTAAATTATAAGTTAATATATTACTGACACCACCAATAAACTACCAACAACATGACCACACACCTAAAAATAATTTCCCTCAGGTGAAAGCTGCAAAACAGCAAAACAATCCGAAAAACTGGTGAAAAAAAATTAGGCTTTGATAGTGATATGTAACAACAAAACCTGAAAAACTGATCGGAAAAAAGTACTTAAGCTATGAAGGTATTCAAATAAATTCCGAAAAACAAATTTAGAAAAATATGTTTGAATAAAATGTGAATTAAAAAATTAAATAAGGGGTTATATTTAATAACTTAAAAATCAAGTCCCAAACTCAAGGAGATTAAGAATTTTACTTGATTTTGACTTGTATATGTATGTGTGACCATCAAACTCAGTAGCGTTCCCACGACAGTCGCTTCTACCTAACCGAAACGCCCCGATTTATATCCAACCAAGGACTATCACCTCAGCAGCATATCCCGTATATGTATGGGGAATATTTATGCTGCTACAATAACAACAAAATAATCTTAGTCGCGTCCTCCATCACTTTCATAAATGAGAGACGTGTTGGAGAATCTCGTTCTTATGCGGATGGTGGAAAGTGCTCGATGTACTTGGAGTGAACGAAAGTACTTCGTGGGGGTTGGCCTATACCTGTATGGTAGTTTTCAACACAATTTGTTTTTTTTTTTTTTCAACATTATTAAAACGTATTAAAACGTATGCATTTACAAGTAGAATGCGCTCAGCCGACTTAGGTTGTTTTGCCAAATGTCTACAAATATACATATTATATGTATGTATGTATATGCATACATACGTATGTATGTATCTATGTATGTGCACATAGAAATTTTCAGTAGCATGCACAAAACAAAATAAGAAATTGAAATCAAAACGAATGTCAAGGTTAAGCTGATTTACTCGATTCGACGCTGGTACATTCAATACTTGACCAACGCCAGATGACGAATGCCGCAAACGTATTTATAGTCACTTTTCATGGGAATACCGGCATGTAGGCAATAATTACGTATTTCATACCAATTACATAGTTGATATATGTGGATATGTGAGTACTTTTAAGTAAATAGGCACTGAAAATGGGGTACGATTTTAATAATTTAACACACTAGTAAAAATACGCTTTTTAATAAGTCTAAGTACCTAGTATTGATTTTTCTATAGCATTTGAAATGTTGACATGCAAAGTGCATATGCACGTACACACAGACATATGTATGCAATAACGTTTGGCTTTGCAACTTTAAATATTCATATTTGCATGAATGTATCTACACACATCTACACATATAACTGAATTATTAAAGGCACATGTATATGTATGTATGAATGTGTTATCCATCACCTCATCCTTCCAATACAAATATTTTCACATACCTTTCAATTTGTAAGTGCTGATAATTTCTGTTAAATTTTCCTAGGCCGCTATATATTCACCCACTGCTGTACACTTGAAACAAATTATGATATATCCAGTTATCACGCACGTGTGTGTAGTATTGTAAATTTTATTGTCACAAAACTCTCAACTGCAAGCCAATTCGAAGCAGCAAGCGCTTATTGTGTAATTAATTGTTTTCCCGATTTGCCGGACTGGAAGGCAGTTTTCGTGCTTTACTTCTATATGTGTGGTCGACTCTTGTAATGTATAAACAATTCGCCTCTTTTTAATTTTTAGGGAACTTTAATGAATCTACCCGTGTTTGTTTTCACTAGATACGTGCTTCCGTTTCGTTTTCTATGTTTCTCCAAAAATCTTTCAAGATCGTAAATGAATAATTGCCTTCTAATACGTTTTTCTTATTTATATACGCGACTATAGATTTGTAATTATATTCTCATTAGTACTATTTCAATACTCGCATTAATTTTCTATGCAGGAATCATACGTTTATAGATATCCACTGTATGACCTCATTCACTCTTCAGTACTTAGACAGGAGTATTTCTCTTGGGTGGCTACCACTGTACAGAAATTTATCAACCGAAACTTTTGTTGTCGGCTCCACAGAAGGGGATGGTTCGTGACAACTAGAATAGCCGATTGTCCACAACAAATCCAAAAGAATTATTCAAATACACATGAACACAGTGATTTGACTGAATGACGGCGCTAGTAGTCTCTGATGCCCTTTTTCAAATAGATTTTATAATTACGTATAAGTATTACATTCCCACTGCAATTTTTCCACTCCCTATTTTATTTGGATTGCTTTTTTCGCCTTAGATTCTCATTTATCGCGTGTATGATTTTACACTATCCGATTTCCGCACTTCACAATTCTTTCAAATTCTCAAGTTTATGAAGCACGTTGTTCGATTGCTTCTCTATTTATGCAATTGTGCGATGCCCACTGCAAAGGTTTTATATATTTTTAATTTCACCGCATGCAAGTCGTCGTTGAAACTTCCGCCGACTGCAGCCGCTGCCGAAATAATAAATTTTCTGGCATTTTGTTTTGTTATTGACATTCTCATAGTGCTGCCACGTTGGTGAATAAATTTAGGTTATTTTATTTTAATTAAAAGTAGGCAACATGCAAATATTTTTGAGATCTTTACTACTCGTTTTAATGTTCCAACAAAGCTTTGAGTTAAATGTTAAATAAAATATAAGGTACTATAGAAAACTAAATAGATGTTATTGGATATTTTATTATTTGTTATAATGATATTTTACAGATTTTATTTTACACTTAGAACCTATGTTACAGGACGAAAAAATGTTCGTGTATCAAAACTTTCAGAGTTAAACTTAGTTTAAAACTTCACTTTGTTATTGTATTAACATAAAGATCCCCCTTAAATATTTGGGGAATGCTGCTAGACTGACATTCCTTTGCTGGATATAAATCGTTCCGGTAACTTAGAACTCCATCTTATTTACACTTGCTCTAATCTGGACTAGTTAATCATTCACTTTCGAATAACTTTAAAAATCAGTTTGAAGAGGATCGCCTATTTTGTTTAATTCTGTTTTCAAAATATGCTGTTGTTATTGTTTAAAATTAATATTTTCTCTCCTTGATAGAATATAAATTTATTTTGCGTTATATTTTCAGGCAATAAAAGTATTTTAGTTAACTTAATTGCAAATGAAGAACACAGCGTTCGGTCAAGATAGTCACTACATTTTCAGCTGTCGCCAAGCCCAGCACTTCTCCAGTATCTTCCAGGGTTATTAAGTGTTGCTTTCCTATTCTAACTTGCGGTCCGTTACGATTTCGCAAACCACCTGCACCATCGTAATTTGATTTGTAAAGAAATATGTGGCGATGGGATTCACAGATGAGCGCATAATTAAAATCTGGTGAACAATCAACGAATTTTCGTTGTTGCTTAGAAGCTTGAACATAGCCGAAGGCGTTTAAATTGCCTTCATGCCGCAGTGACCAATCTTCAGGTTTGTTTGGATTGTATTGTTGTAACCAAAGCGCTGCATCAACATCTTGACGTATAGCCAAAGCGTTAGGAAAACCCGGGCGTAAATTAGTGGAAAAAAGAGGTGGCGATGAACCGAGTAGTACAACGTGTGTAACTGATTTAGTGGGCAAATGATAACGACCTAAAATTATTTTCAATATTGACATTCTTCAAATGACATTGAAATTTTAATATATTTACCAATTTGTATTTCTTCTTCAATACCTCCTATAGGAAAGTCGCAGTCCTCAACAGGTGCTTCCAAGTTGGCAATAGGTCTTTGATCAGCTGGAAAATCTGATTGTCGGTCGCTGTCTAAAGTTTCTTTAGGGCCCGCGTTGTTAGAGAGTAGTGATGGCCAATACAAAGATGAGGTGCGTTTAACAAGCGTTATTTGCAAGTAATTATTTTCCTAATAAGCACACACATAAATATTTTATTATTTGTATGCTTAGATGGTGTTAATTTACTCACAATTGTCCACGTTGTCAAATCTGGATCAACCTTTGCGAAGAGCTCACTCTCTAGAAGCACTTCCTCACAACATTTCACTGTCAGTTTATCAGCTACGTACTTTATATTGTAATCTGTCCTTTCCTTTCCTTCTTTCACATTAAATTTTATGGTTATATCGTCGTCTGTTTGCGTCCACGTAAAATCTCCAACTTTAGAGCTTTCATCGTGTAATTGTGTTTTTTCACCGTTTACTTCATTAATTGCCGCGGTTTTTTGAGAACGAAAAACGTATTCATGGTTCGAGCAAATAATCAGAGAATCTGCACGCGGCTCAAATGCACAGTAATATAGCGATCCTTTACTTTCGAGCGTGTCAATTATCGAGAACAGCCATTCTTCATTTTGTACCCATTTGGCCCAATGTAATTGCATAAAGTGGCAAGAGCCACTGACACAGTCAGCGTCGATTCTTTTAACCCTACCTAAAGCCAAACTAATTTGCTTTTCTTCCTGCACAATATCCAATCGGCAGTCGTACAAACAGAAATTACGCTCAGGAGATGTCGCGTCAGAAGCATCTTCACATATGCGGGTGTCTGCAATCAGTTTCCATTCTGCAGCCTTAAGACGATCGTTTGTATCTAACAAATAAATATGTTGAATACCATCGCATAGCACGCAATATTTTTCAGATATAAAGCGCATGGAATAATTGTAATCTCCTTTGACACGTGGAGAATGTTGTTTTACTCGATATACAACTCGTATTGATTCTGCGCGCCCTGAAGTCTCATTGTAAGCGGTTCGCATAACTTCACCAAGACAAGTCACGTAGTAAGAACTCGTGCGAGCCCATGGATCCACTTGAAGCAAATTTTGCATGGAGAATAGTTCTGCATGCAGTAAAGAGTATCTTAAAAAACAGTGAATTAAAATACTTATACAGTGCTATAAATGTTCTACATACTGCTCCTCATTTGGTTCCGCTTTATATGGGACCGATGGCAATTCCTCACGCAATAAAGGCACTGGATCTAAAGACAATTTATAACCATCGAAATTGTTTTGTAAAAGACTACGGTCTGAACGCAACTCCACAATTTTCGGCATTCTATAATAATTAACTTACAAATCCACGAATAACTACTAATTTTAAATAATTTGGTTCCTTCCACAAATGACAAGGAATGTATTTCTTGGTCTTCTTTATCTCTGACGTTTAGTAAACAAAAGTTCTCATGTACAAGCTGTGTTTAGTCGGATTATATTTATTCTTGTTAGTATTGAGAGAAAACGTAAGTTTAAAGAATATGTTACGTATTTGTAATTAAGTATTTATTTTCACACATTCTGTAAATTTAAACTGCTATGAGGAGAACTCTCACAATTTATCTTTATTCTTGTAACTGACATTAAAAAAATACATTTTATTGAAGCTACAATCGAAACACGGACTCAGTACTATTACAAATAATTCGCACAACATTTATCACCTTCTGTTTAGAACATCTTCGCAATTTTTCATCATGATTGGTTCAAAATGATTTTCTTTTGGTTGATAAAAATATACTAAAATGCTAGCATCACACAGTTTGAAACATAATGAGTATACCATAACCAACTGCTGTTAAAGAGAATGCCTTAAGGCTTCTTTATGCATTATATAAGTCGAAAATTCAACATTTTCCATCTGCTTCAATTTACCTACAACTTTTGATTGCTCCATAATTAACTTTTATTAATGGCTCTTGGCGTTAATGGCAAGACACACGGTTAGGCTTCCGCCCTCGCTCGCTCCAGTATGCAATTATCACAAAGGTATATGTCATTACAATTATTTTCCGTTGTTTTGTGAAAATATATATTGAATGGCTTTAAATTGTCATGAAAATATAATTTATTACATAACATTTGGCTGTCCCGACTTCGAAACCAGCTGCTAACATGAAATATTACATTATACAAAAAGTTTTCTTTGTTACTATAGGTTGCTCCTAGGTAGACAAACCAGTATTTTTCTGGTAAGAAAATGCTTTTTCTCAAAGCCATCAATGTTCGGATGCAGAATAAAACGATATACCTAAGAGAGTACGTAGGCGAAAAATATGCAATTTTGGTTTCGTTGATTCCGTTCAGCCATTTTTGATGTTAAAGAAAATGGAAATAATGCCAAAAATGTAGATAAAATCACAGAAATAAACAAAGTTGATGGGCCCGCTAGTAATCGCAGCAACACCCAGGAGCCAAAGGTCCACCATAAAACGGTTTTAAGCCATTTGCGCAAATTGGTTTGTATTTTTTTACGATTTGGTTAAGTTTAAATGTTTAATGTTACTCCAGAAGGTCATAAATATTCAGGAACCCAATGAAAAACAATTGTTTGGTGACTGAATGTCAATACTTTGTGTTCTCTGTCCGTATTTGGAATAACTTACCCCGAAAAATTAAATATCTGCTTCAAGCATAAATTGCTTCGTTATATTGCCGAATATTGCTGATTGTACTCAAATGATTTCTCATAATTTCAATCAATTCCATTTAAGCCCTACTTCTATTATTTTTATCTTTCCTTTTTCTTTTCATACCTTCTCCAACTTCAACTTCTTTACCACTAGCTATAATTATAAGCAAGGAAAAGTAGATCATCTACTTATATGTGAACGTATTATAACTCCCAATTAGTAATTCAAAAACGAGATTTCTCATACAAAATTTCTCTCCTTAAATCTGAGATTAAAAAATAACCATACTTTTTGACATGCAATTCTGTTGATATACGATACACTAGACAGGGCTAGTGTACTGGGGCGGCAGCCCTTGGTCGGGAAAAACCTGAGTCATTCCGGTAACGTAGAACCGGCTGCCATGGGAATGCGTTCTGGATATTGTAGCAGGTTAAACTCCTACTTATCCAGAATTGACCCCGACATACCAAACACATGTCCGGCATGTGAAGGGACCCCGCACGACACTAACCACCTCTTCACATGCCCCCTTAATCAGACTCATCTAACCCTCCTCTCCCTCTGGACCCAACCTGTCGAAACAGCATGTTTCCTGGGCCTACCCCTAGATGAGCTAGACGAAGACGACAGATGATATACCTACACTGACAGGGCTAACTATGCTGTTAAAACAACAACAACAACATGCAATTCTGTGTTTTCTGGGTAATAGATCAAACAAAACAGGTTTGTAGATATAATTCTAATGTTTGTTGGGTATTATTATGCACTCATATAGCAGGAAAAAGCGTTTGCCTATAAACGTGTGTCCTCTTATTACTTATTATAAAATGTAGTATCGAATTTCGAATGCGTATTGCTGCCATAATTTTTTGATACCTTAGTAAACGTCGTTTACGGAGTGCCTCCAATAGTTTATTATTACCAGTCAATGTCGCAATTAAATTAGCTAATCCTCCACCTTCGAAATTATATATATATATGTATATCTAATTGGCGCGTACACCCTTTTTGGGTGTTTGGCCGAGCGCCTCCTCCTATTTATGGTGTGCGTCTTGATGTTGTTCCACAAATGGAGGGACCTACGGTTTCAAGCCGACTCCGAACGCAGATGTTTTTTATGAGGAGCTTTTTCATGGCAGAAATACACTCGGAGGTTTGCTATTGCCTGCCGAAAGGCGAACGCTATTAGAAAAAACTTTTTCTTCATATTTGGTTTTTCCCCGATATTCGAACCTACGTTCTCTCTGAATTCCGAATGGTACTGACGCACCAACTCATTCGGCTACGGCGGTCGATCCTTAAATTAGCTATTGTTAATAATAATCAAACCAAAAACACCGAAAGATTCCACCAAAATAATTTCTATAAAGAAACATCTTTCACAACAGTATTGACAGCTGATTGTCAATTTTGCAAGTAATCTGCCATATGTGAACGGGTAGATTAATTTTGAGGATTTATTGTTAATTAATACATATGTGAACGTACTTTTAATTTCTTTTTGAGTTGGAGGTTTTAGGATATCGATATAAACGTAGTATAATATGTATTTCCACTACCTTATAAATTCTACACTGCCACTCCGGCTGAACAGATTCGAGTTTGACATTTTATTTTGTTTTGTATTTCTTTATTTTGATTCCCAGCTTTCATTAGAGTATCCTTTTTATCCAGAACCTATAGGAAATGGGTGGGTAAATTTTTATTGCATTCTGTGTTTGCCTTCGTATAAGTTTATGTGTGCTATTTGGAAAAGTTAGTTTGTTCAAAAATCTAGAAAAAGGATTATTTTCAACCTGAGTGAAAAACGTCTGTTAAATACTTTCGGCGAAGCAGTCAAATTCATATTAGTTGTAAACAAAATTGAAAACAATTTAGAAAAAGTTCGCATTTATTCCTGGTTTGGAAAACTTTTTTTTTCTATTTTGTGTTCGCATGAGTTGACGCCTAGCAATCCCTACATCGCTCCTTAAAGAGTACACACAGCGTCAATGTAAAAGAGAAATAAAAACAAAAAATCCAATTAACGTCCTTGGCTAGAAAATGGGTAAGTGATAAATAAATAAGGAAACGACAAAATGCATGAAAGCGCAGCTAATAATATTGGTGAAGGAAACGTATAAGTACCGAACCAAGGGTCGGAAAAGTGCGCTGACAGTGAATGTGATTGTGATGGTGACAATTGTATTATCCGAATTTTTGGCAGTTTCACACTTTCCGTTGCCTGGGTGGATGCACTCTCCACTCTTCCTGCTTGCAGCCCGCATACAAATATTTGAAGCTTCAATTTGGGACAATTGAGTTTAGTGCCTTGGGGCGCAGCTTCTGCTGCAGACGTGCTTTTGTTATTTCGATTGCGTTGTTTTCATATTCACATCGCCTGCTACATACCTTTGCCTTTTGTGTGTTTATAAATATTAACCTAAATAATTAGTTTACTTACCCAATTTAATGTGATCCTGTTTTTCTTTTTCCGTTGCTTCCGTTTCTTGGCAATTCGCGTGTTGAACTATGCAGAAAGCATCGAAATGCTGAAAGCACTTTACGACTTCCAGGCGGTCTACCCCAAAACGATAAGTTTCGATGAAGGCGAATACTTTATATTGTACCAGACTTCAGCTCGTCAACGAAACTGGTGGCAAGTAGTTAGCATGAAAGGCAATATTGGTTTTGTGCCATCTAATTACGTAATGAAAATCAAGGTAAGCACAAAAATATTTTGATTATTTCAATGTTGTCCATGGCAAATGTGTTGGAATATTGAACACGGCACAAAATGAAATGTTTATCTAAGATCCACTGGCGTGACCATTGATTGTTGTTTCTAAAAATCGTTTAGCAATGTGATTTTGTAACGGAAAAGGGGCGCGGTCAACAAAATGCGTAACGTTCTTTTTTATGAAAATTGCGCAACTAACACTGTTCTTAGTGACGTAGGTCGGGGAAAATAAAATTCATAATTTTAAGTACATTTGAAATTCGTCGTTTATTTAAAAGCAGAAAGAAGTTGATAAGATGAGGACAATATTGAGATATTGCATGATTTGATATATAAATTTTAGCTCTGCTCGATTTATCAATAAGAACCAATCAGCTTTTTGTTTTTGTATTCTTTGAATAAAAATTTGTTATTCATTTATTTTTGTTTTTTAGTTCATAGTGCAAACAATTGAAAATGCGCAAGAGGGTGATTACTTAGATTTACAATTTCTGGCTGTATAAGATTTGATTTACTAACTTTTTAAGAAAGCGGAAAAAGAGACTATAAATATAAATAACTCAGCAGTAAAAATATAATGAATTGATATGAAATCTTGAAGAACAAAAGGTTGATATGGTGGCATTGCAGCTTATCAAAAATGCTGCCTAGGACAATAAGCCTGTCGGTTGTCGTGGGTCGTTGAATCAGTCACGGTCAATTTTGGATAGTCATCAATTTTACCTGCAGGTGGAGCTCTTCGGTAATTGGCCTCGGATAAGGGCATTTGTAGTACGAGAGTTGGTAAAGGGAGGAAGGTTATTGTTGTTGTTGTAGTAGTTCACTTTGCCCTGTCAGTGTAATGTAAATTACCGATCGTCCTTGCCTAGCTCATCTAATGGTATTCCCATGAAACTTGCTGTTTCGACAGGTTAGGTCTAGAGGGAGAGGGGTGTTAGATGAGTGTGTTTGGGAGAAGGTAAGCAGGTACGTGAAATAGTTGAAGTACCACTCTGGCACTCCCCCAGTAGCACTAAATCACAGTTTTGATACCATTAAGAGACCTCCAACAGGCGAAAATCTACAGCCAGCCAGAGCTGTTCATGTAATGGTGAAGATTGGTAGGCTTCAGGTAGGCGCACTGCTCCAGGCTGCCGAAGAAAAGAGTACTTTAATCGTCTAATTGCCAAACCCTGACATTTACAGAGAAAGTACTCACCTGTCTTCTTCTCTGAAAGGTCCCCACAGCTTCTAAAATGGGGGCTAAATGGTAAAACTTAGCAGGTGTGCCGATCGTGTGACCGGTAAACACAGCTACGAGTTTGGAAATTGAATGGCGTGAAGTTTCCAGTACTTTCTGAGTCCTCCTTATGTTATACTGGGGTGAAAAGGCTTTCGAAATAGATCCATAGCTGAAAAAATGGAGCTCCATCTTTTCTGCGCTTTTCTGAGAAAAGAGTTGTGCAAATTCCCATTTAACAACAGTCAGGGGGATGCGGATGACCGGATAGGAGGTCTCTGAGACCAATTCAGTTCTCTTCCTGGCAAGCTCATCAGCAATCTCATTTCCCTCCTTGATCCCATGTCCTGGAACCCAAATCAGAGAAAGGTGAAGGTAGTGATGGACTCTTGTTGTTGTTGTTGTTATAGCAGCATAAACATTCCCCATAAATATATGGGGAATGCTGCTGAAGTGACAGTCCTTGGCCGGATATAAATCTGGGTCGTTCCGGTAACGTAGAACCGACTTTCGTGGGAACGTTGATATACTGTAGGGGCGTTAGAAAACCTCCTTTCCTAGTGTTACCATTAGATGACATCGACTAAATATGTATGCTAGCAGCTTACTAAATCCTGGACCGTTTGTTTATACCGGCAGTCGATGTTTATATCAAATCAAAGGGGAGGGGATATAAGTTGTTTGTGCCAAGAGGTCCTTCGTTTATAAATCCTACGCACTGGCGATTTGGAAACTTGTTCGCGGTTCCGTATTTTGATGGATGCGAGAAGAACGACAAAAAACTATGGAATTTTACCCTAAGGGGATATTCATAGACGCAATTGCTATGTCAATTGTTGGAGCAGCTCATTGCCAAGGCAACTGGTTCTACGTAGCGAAATGACTCGTGATTCTCTCAACCATATTTCCCGTATTTCACTTCTCGCCTTTCGTTACTGGAATATCTTTGTGCAAAAAGTTCAATCCAAACTCAACTTCGGTTAGATTCAATCGTTGTAACGGGTGCATTCACCTTAAGATTTGTTCAGGATTTAAAACTTCATGCTGCTCTTGGCAGCAAGCCCCCTCACCATTCACGTCTTATATTTACTCCGAATCTCACCAGAGCAGCATTACTTCCCCTTTCTCTCATCCGCAACTTCACCATCTGGTAGGTCGTTAGATTCCTGTCCAACCCGCCGAAGCTCAACGCAAGTGCCAAATACGTTCGCTGATTGCGTTTCGTCAGACTTGAAAATATACGCGAGCCCTTTTAGCTCATGCTGACTGCATCCTCTGATGGAAAGACCCAGACGTCATGCAGTCTACCAAAACAAAGTTTTGGACCATGGGACATGTCATGCTCCTTAAACGCACTCACTTCAAACCCCTTTCCCTGTTTCTTGAGCCTACCGTTACGTGAGATATGCGACGACTACCTATAACAACAACAACCGGCCAAACAACAGTCTGCCACTAGTTTTCACCAGCTATGAAGTTCAGGTGGCCATCAAGGAGGTAAAAGCTTCAAAACCATTGGACCGGACGGATTTAATATGTTGATTGCTGAGAAACATAGGTCCAACGGGAATAGCATATCGTACAAAGGTCTTCAATTTGTCTATGACCACTCTTATAATCCCTGGCAAGTGGAAAGCAGGAAGAGTGGTTCTACTACTGAAACCTAGGAAACTTGCCAACTAAGGAGAGTTGTTGTTGTTGTAGCAGCATAAACATTCCCCGTGCATATACGAGGAATGCTGCTGAAGTGACAGCCCTTGGCCGGAAATAAATCCGGGTCGTTCCGGTTACGTAGAACCGACTGTCCTTTCCTCAGGTGAGAAGATACTTGAAACCCTTCTGCTCCCGGACTTGCGAAACATCTGGCTTTAGCTACACACCAATAAGGTTTCCGTAAAGTGCACAATACCGCAACAGCTCTTAATGCCATAAAATAAATAAATAATTGGAGCGAACACTTCTGTTAGGTGTTTAGCCATAGACGCGCAAATAAACTGTCAACTTAACCGAAATCGTCCATGCGAAAGAATAGCCATGGTATCGATAGATTTGTTTAAGGCTTTCGACACAGTTAGCCATACAACGCTACTAATTGACATTGAACAATCCACTCTCAAATAGAAGCTGAAGAGGTAGGCCGAAAATTATTTGTGTAGTCGATAATCGTCAGTGATATTTGAAGATCAAATCCCAAAATGGGATACCTTCTAATGCTCCGTGTAAAACATCTTCACAACAAGTTATGTATGCTTCCTGTCAGAAAACATAACACTAAGCTCAGTAAGCAGATACTGCTAGAGTGGTACCGTATAAACTACCTTACTGGAGGCGGCGCCACCTCTTAGGCATGCTAAGATGCCTCTCCATAATCTAACTGACGAGATCCGTACATACATGCAACACCAATTGAATCTCGCCGAATGTTGTTATCGCAGTCCAACCACCACCCCTTGCAGACGCAGATCTTCAGCGGGCTCATGCGATTCGCGTTATCTTGGCATCGATCGTTTTAACGAGGAACGCCGAACACGTGAGTTATTCTTGGGTGAACAGCTGAGCACAGACAGTATAATCAATAACATCTGGGCATCAAATGACTGTTGGAGCGTAGTTAAAAGTTTTACACAGATGAAAATGCTGCACCTGCAACGCGCGGAGTGGCAGCGCAAAACCCAGAAAAGAAATCAGCTCTCGACGGGAGGTTGACGACAAATCACAGACGCTCGAGTCAAGTGCTCACGACGAGTATAAGGCGGTATAATATAATCGCAACATCTTCCGATGCTTCTGTTTTGCTGCCCATGTGAGAGGAACCTGGGAGTATGCCCCAAATATAACCGGTATGACGGCACAGAGACATTAGAAGACGAGGCTATATCATCAAGCTGACAACAAATATGGTGAACCCAGATGTGGTGATCTATTTCATGAAGTCTCTCTAGAACAGTTCCAGGTAAGGGGGTCTCCCCAGAACGAGGCGCATTGTGAGTTGAAGACGGTTGCTGTAAGTGCGAAGGCATTTTGAACCCTACCTAAAAAAAAATCCAAAATTGAGGCCACACATACTCAACATCTGTTTGCATGATGTGACACCTCCTGATATGCCCACTTAATCCTATTCATCTAACACCCATCCTTCTCTGTTGTCACCCTGTTGATGCATCATATATTGATTAATTCTTTAATTGTATAAGTACATGATAACATACTTACTCTTCATTTTCCACTTCGCCCCATTTGAGGCTTCCGTTTGCACTTCAATGTTTTAGTGGTATCTGTGTGTGTACTCAACCTATAATTACCCATGAAGATTGCCTCTTTTACGGATTTGCTTGTCTCCCCGAGCTGCAACTGCCGGCGATAGCATCAGCGAAGTAAGTGGATAAAATGCAACTTGAGGGTTATTGACCCAATTTTCGGGCGAAAATCTTTCGAAAAACATTGCAGATGCGCTACTGTGTGCATTCATTCAAGCATGCACACGTTCATGCATACATACATACATACATTTACAATACATACTCTCCATTTGCACTGAACTTGTGTGGATCTATTGTATTTGGAACTATGACTAGTTTGGGTTTTTTCTTAAACCCGTTAAAGACGTGGCATTTGCTTACTTCATAATCGACAAGCAGGGTCGAGTTCCTA
>JAYXIM010044968.1:0-25746 GCA_037575425.1 Anastrepha fraterculus | reverse complement strand
TGGATACAAGGTCTTCCCCAGTTATATTTTTCATATTTTATTTTTAAATTGGATATGCTTTCGTCCAGCTTTCTTTGAGCTGTTTTGTGATAACATTAGTGCTATCTTTTATTTCTCGATTTTTTGTTTGTTGAATATTCTCATAAAAATAATGTAAAGGGTGGCCCATATAATGTTTCTCTAAAAAAATTGAAAAAAGAAAAAATACACAAAGAAAATTTTTTTGATATTATTATTATTTGCTTCGAAAGATCAAATACTCCCCATCTGATTTCGCATTAGCGCATCCTGTTAACACAGTTTTGCATTTTTACCTTTTTAACGGCTTCTAGCTCAATCTCACAAATGGCTTGCTTGATACTCGCTTAAGGTACTGAATCGTCAATGGATTCTTCGCATAAAATCGGCCTTTCACTGTATCCACTAAAAATATAAATATGCGGCGTCTAATCAAAGCCAATTTACATCGACGAGACGCCTGATAACTCGATTACCGAACTTGACATGGCTGGGTTGCATGGTGTGACATTTGCCTAGGACCAAAGATCATAAATCTTTAATTTACGACCACAAAAAAAACAAACACTCTGTAGTGTTTACCGTTGACCGAAATGGCGCTTCCAGCAACATTTTCAAAGAAAAATGAGGCAATGTTGCCATCACACAAAACTATAACTCCCTGCGCAAGCATTGGCTTCGCGACGATTACGTGCGGGTTTCCGATCTCCAGATGCTTGTTCACATAGCCGTCGAGATCAAAATGCGCTACGTTAGAAAATATGATTTTAAATTCTCTTCAATGAAAAGTAGGCTCACAGAATTAGTCTTGAAAATTTGAACTACATATATCAATAAAAACAATCAGATTTAGAATGAATGACCTGAATCCAGCTATAGATAACGTATACCTCATCCAAATTTAAAAAATATTTTATTCAAAAAATTTTATCTTGCCATTTTTCACAACTGATAGTGGATACAATTTTTTGAATGGAATTTGCGTGTCGTTTAAAATTTAATCTCACTTTTTGCTGAGTTACTTCTATTTAGCTAAAATTTGTCTGAAAGTGCTATAAAAGCGCCGTAAGCACTTAGAAGCCAGTATTAGCATAAAGCTATCAATTTACAACGAATGAAATTAGCCGAGTAAGGTAATTGAATGCATAGATCTCAAGAATATTCTGTCAAAATTTCAAGTCTATCGAAGCAAAATTTAGTATTTGAGCGTCCGTCGCTCTAGGCCGGTTATTCTTTACCAGCTCTACTTTAAAACATAGCTCATAACCCAAAAGTGACTGAACCAGTTGTTTCGAAATTTGGCATAGCACTTCTGCAAATAAATCATCAGGTATCTCTGGGTGCTTTTTTGTTCTTTTTTTTATAATTATTAGCGGAAATAAGTTTTTTGGCTTCCAGGTACTAAGAAAAATTTAAAAATCGAAAAAGCTCTGCAAGCGATACGTCGAGAAACCTCACCTTTATGGAGTGCATTTTGATTTTTTTGTTTGAGAGGATTCTGTTGGGAATACCATCCCGAGATTGACTGTCACTCGCTCGATTCTCAATATATTGCAATGTTTGCAATGCAAATTTAGAAAAATATCATCCAAATGTTGCATTATTGTATGTGAATTGACTGAATAAACTAACACTAACTGTTTCGCCAAAAAAAAAAATTAATAACATGATTTTTTCAAACTTATCAGCTCCCCCTTAATGTAGGTATGCACACACTATATGAAATTCTATATTTTTCGCAGCAAGGTGTCGGCACCTAATCTTTTAAGAAAATACATACATACATACATTTACAATACAAATATATCCACTTTCTCATTTTTAAACATGGTTGAAACATATTTTCGAAACGGTAATTTAATTTTATTTTGAAAAATCATGTTTTTCATTTATTTACAGTCTACTCAATTTAATTCCATCTAAAAAATTTTATTTGCATTCAATATTTTTATACTGGAGAATAAAAATAAACAAAGTAGGAGAATCCATGTCAAAATGCATAATCGTACGAGGTGTGTTCAAAAAGTATCGTGAATTTTGAATTTTCGCAGGTTACGTATATTCGAATTTCGATCTTTTTGTGGCGATATGTTGGTACTTATGTCTCTGACTCATGCCGACGAGTTCGGCCATTTTGAATGTTCAGTTAATTGTTATTCAAAAAGATGGATCAAAGAACCTTTATCAAATTTTGTGTGAAAAACGAAATTAAATGCGCGGATGCATTCCGAATGTTGACTGTGTCATACGGAGAAGCCACTTAGGACCAAAGCAACGTTTAGCGATGGTACAAAATGTTCTCAGAAGGCGGAGGAGATGTGAACGACGAAATGCGTGCCCGACGCCCGACCACTTCAAAAACAGACGAAATTGAAGATTGATGCAGTGAAGAAAATGGTATTGGCCAATCGTCGAATCACCGTTAGAGAAGTTGCTGAGGACCTAGACATATCGATTGGTTCGTGCCATTCGATTTTTTCAATGATTTGGGCATGAGACGGGTCGTCGCAATATTCGTACTAAAACTGCTCAATTTCGACCAAAAGCAGCATCGCATGAACATTGGAACATGTTGGACTCTGTCCGCGACGACCCAAATTTGCTCCAGAGGGTCATAAATAGTGACGAATCCTGGGTTTATGGCTATGATGTGGAAACCAAAGCTCAATCATCTCAATGGAAGCTGCCGCACGAATCAAGGCAGAAAAAAGTGCGCCCAGTTCGGTCGAATATAAAAGTTTTGCTTACCGTTTTCTTCGATTGCATGGGCGTTTTGCATCATGAGTTCTCGCCACAGGGTAAAACGGTCAATAAGGAATATTACCTGCAAGTTATGCGCAATTTGCGCGAAGAAACGCCCGGATTTGTGGAAGAACAAAAATTGTCTCTTGCATCATGATAACGCCGCTGCTCACACATCGTTGCTCGTGCGCGACTTTTTGGCCCAAAACAATACACTAATGATGCCACAGCCACCGTATTCCCCAGATCTGGCCCCTGTGACTTTTTCTTGTTCCCGAAACTGAAGAGGCCCATGAAAGAAAGACGCTACGCTACGATTGACGAAATAAAGACGGCATCGAAGGAGGAGGTGAACAAGAAAAAAAAATGATTTTTTGAAGTGCTTCGAAGATTGGAAAAAACGTTCAGGGGGCAAAATAGATATTAATGAATAAATAAATAATTTTTGAAAAAAACACAAAATTCGCGATACTTTTTGAACACACCTCGTACATAAATAGAGTGCGACAGCATGCCTTTATATTTCAAGCGCGCTCAATATGCGCATTAAATTCATAAAAAGTGCTACAGTTTTTAGTTTGCTTCAAGTTCTGAAGTGACAAACATAGTTTAGCAAAATGGCTCCATCAGCCAAACAGACAACTAAAGAGGATTGTTAAATTGCATGAAGAGGGAAAAATTATTAGAGAAATCTGCAATTTAATGAACAAAGTTCCTTTGTACAGTGCAATTCATAATTAGAAGATACAAAACTGAATCTTCAATTGCAAATAAAAGCCGCTTAGGCCACGGGAAGAAACTTAATTATAGCGAGGAACGCATCGTTTGAACGAAGTTAAAAAAATCAGCCCCAGAACTTCATAAAATGTTTAAGGAAAATACTAATAACATGGTTTATGACGAAACAGTTCCAAATGTGTTGGAAAAACATTACTACCACGGGCGTACTGCGCGAATGAAGCCATTTATCAGTTCGAAAAACAAGAGAGCTCGCATGAAATTTGCCACTGAATATATAACTCGAAGCGTAACCAATTAAAAAAAGTTAGTTTGGAAAATTACTTATATTCAATTCAAAGTAAAAAATATGTGAAAATAGTACAAAATTAAGAATTAATTAACTTTTGCTCGATATGACCACCTTTTGCCTTGACTATGGCCTTAAGACGGTCTAGAAATGAATCGCAAGCTGCCCAAATGTGACTTGCAGGTATTTTGGCCCACTCGCGGACAATGGCTTTTTTCAGCGCCTCGAGATTGGTGAATCTTTTAGTTCGGACCTTGCTCTTCAAAATGGCCCAAAGAGAATAATCCATCGGATTCGGGTCTGGTGAATTTAAGAACCATTGTGTGGACGTTATGAAGTTCGGAATGTTGTTTTTTAGCCATTCTTGGTTCACTAGAGCTTGAGACGATGCCGAGCCCTATTAAAATGTCTATGGTTTGCCACCGAAATGTTTGTCTGCACACGGCTTCAAAGAAACCTCCGGAATACTTTCCCAGGCGCGATGAAAACGATTGGAGAGCGCCCATCTGCGGTTACAGGAGCCCAAACAATTACCTGTGACGGGCGCTGCCTCCTGGTGTCCAATCGATCAATCAAATTCTCGTATGAATCGGTCGATCAAATACACCATATCGTTTTGGGAGTTTACGAATTGCTCAATTTGAAAAATTTCCGTCAGAAAACACAATGTTCGGGAATTGAACGTTTTCGGCAAAGCGAAGCAACTCCTTCGCTCTCTCAAGTCTGGCCTGTTGCTGCTTTGGTGTGAGGTCATTTGCCTTTTGGGTCTTGTAAGGCTTGACTTTGAGATCATTTTTCAGTATGCGGCGGATGCTACGGTCAGATATTTTCAGTTCTTTCGTCATTTGATTGGCACTTTGTCGGGGACTTCGCTCAAGTCGCTTCTTCACTTTTGGAACCATTTCACGTGGCGTTGCAGTCTTTTGATGATTACCTCCATGACGTTTCGAGCGGTCTGAAGTTGATTACACTTCGAGTACCGGACCCTGTAAAGCACTACTTTTTCTACTTATCCGATTGTTTTAAGGCCAGGTTACCCTTGATTTGTGTGCTTTTTTAAATAAACTTTATTCATAGTACAAAATATATTTATTAATCAATTTTTTTACATGTGAAAAAACAAATATTAAATTGCTTAAAAAATTTTTTTTTTTTTTCAAATGGTGGCTTTCAAAATGGCTGCTAAATTTTAGCTGATTCGTAGTTGGATGCCATCATATCTCGAAAACGAATTATCTGAAAGTAAAAAATCAAACGGTTTCATCTTCTGTATTGAATTGGTTATGACCGCAAGCAGAATCAAATATTTTTAATAAAAAAAAACAAAATGGCGGACTTTTGAATTTTTTGCCACTATTTTTTCACTTTTAATTGTTTATAACTTTTTTAAATAACAATAAATGTTTGTGATTCTGCTTGCGGCTATAACCAATTCAATACAGAAGATGAAACCGTTTGATTTTTTACTTTCAGATAATTCGTTTTCGAGATATGATGGCATCCAACTACGAATCAGCTAAAATTTAGCAGCCATTTTGAAAGCCACCATTTGAAAAAAAAAAAATTTTTTTTAAGCAATTTAATATTTGTTTTTTCACATGTAAAAAAATTGATTAATAAATATATTTTGTACTATGAATAAAGTTTATTTAAAAAAGCACACAAATCAAGGGTAACCTGGCCTTAAGGTATTATATGCTGACGAAAGCCACTATAATTTAAATCTGAAGAAAGCATCTTTACTAAACTTAAGTCGAAAAATATAGGTGCTGCCGTGAATCATGTGTGAGATTCTGTAATAGAGTTTTGTGTGTTTTAAGCGCGAGTGCCGGAAGATATAGCTCATCTAGAACTGCGCTAAACTACATCGAATACCCGCTCAATTGCCTGATCTCAAGAGAATTGAGTCGGCTGACAGTTAAATTGCATGAAGAGGTAAAACTGTTAGAGAAATCTGCAGTTTAATAAACAGAGCTCATTCTACCGTGCAATACATAACTATAGTAGAAGATATACAAGTGACTGTTGGAAGAAATCGTCCAGGAAATAAAAAAAAATAGTTTTTCGTAACATAAACGAGCTGAAGGAAGCTTTGAAAACCGAATGGTGCAATATTTCATCAGACATATGTATGTAAAAGCTTGGATGAATCTATGCCAAGATGTTTAAATGCAGTAATAAAGGACAAAGGATTAGCCACTAAAAAGTTAGCAGAGAGTTTTGTATTATTTATATATTTCAAGGACGTTCAATTTTCTACGACTATTCGTTTGGTTTGAATTCTGGGGGTTTGTGTTTTAGTATTTCAAAGTATAAAAATGTTGAATGCAAACTTTTTATATATGATTAGATTGAGTACTCTAATAATTTAAAGAAAACATGCTTTTTTCCAAAGAAAATGAATTTGCAGTTCCGAAATTCTATTTCAACATTGAAGAGTGAGTATTTACGATTAATTGCTCGACCCACTGTAAACGCCTTTGTTTTCAATTGTTTATGCTTTGGCCTACGTTTTTGACACGAGCACAAAGATTTGTTTGTTGTTGTTTACAGTACTGCTGGGCGTCAAATTGATGGAAGCAGCTGCATTTTCCGCTATTTTTGCAGCCTATCAAGTGGAAGGGTGCTTCGCTTATCTGCTATTCTCCGTTGCTGACATATTTCGAGTAATACACTTATGATTTGTTGTTTTCATAATTTTCTCACTTATGTTGTTGCTTGGGTGGCCTTATTGAATAATAGGTCTTTTATGCAACACATACATAGACTCTGTTCAATACGAGTATAATTTGTAATCAACGCACACAGAATACTTACCTCTGCAGGAAAACTCTTAACTAATAAGAAACGATTTCAGTTCATCCGTAAGTACGAGGTGTGGCTATTTAGTAACGAGATTGGCGTTGCGATACAAAAAATACGCATGAACTAAACGTTAAGCTGCAATTAATATTAAATATTAGCCATACCGGAACCATAGCAATCAGCTGTTCTGATCAAACATATGGGCATCAATGTAAACGATTATAGGTGCCGCACCATAACGGCTTAACCATAACCGTGGCCGTATGTATCTACTGAATTTTGGTTTTCCTCGTATCCGTAAGCAGTTGTGAAATACTTTACATTTCGTTCGCGGCTATGGCGTTATGGCAACGGTACCACTAATTGAAGCTTTAGTCACCGCTAGTTCCACCGGTCCTCCACTGCCATTGGGCGATAGAGCGATGCCTTTCTACTTCAGTGATTTCTTTACACATAGAGCAATGCGAATTTGGATAGCCTTATGGTATAAAGTGTTACCAACTTCACACTGCTTGTATCTCTTAAACAGCTTATGACATCAACGTCAAAATTGTTCTAATGACAGTTCAATATATTGCTTATAAAAAGCATTAGCGTCTTAGTTTTGTTGAATTTTTTTTTTCCGTGATGGAATTCAAACGTAATAGTGTGATTGCGTTATATTTATATGGCTGGAAAATCACAACCAGCCATTGTTCGTGAGCTCAGTCACCTCAAAGTGAATAAAATGTTTGTGTATCGCACTATACAACGTTACAATGATACTGGTAGCATTGCAAAACGCTATGGAGGTGGACCAAGAAAAACCGCAACAACGCCAGAAATGGTTCGGAAAGTGAAGGCTCGACTTGAACGAAATCCATGTCGAAGTGGAAGAAAAATGGTCAAAGAACTGAAAATATCGCAAGACAGCATTCGACGCATATTGAAAAATGAGGTCAAGGTCAAGGCTTACAAGTTCCAAAAACCTCACGATCTTTCACCCCAACAAAAAAAAAGTTCGGTGCGAAAGAGCAAAGGAGTTGAGCAGTTCATAAACACTCAAAACGATCGTCTTTACTTGACCCAACGCTCATACGAGAATTTGAGCCTACGTATGCCCACTCGAAGCAAAATCCCATCGCATGTAATGGTTTGGGCTGCAGTGACCGCTGATGGACACTCTCCAATCGTTTTTATCGAGCCATTATCGGGAAAATGTTTTAGAAGCAGCTTTAGAGCCGTGGACACGCAAACATTCGTAGACCATGGACGTTCTAACAGGACTCGGCACCGTCTCATAAAGCTCGTGTGAACCAAGAATGGTTAAAAAATCATGTTCCACACTTAATTTCGTCCACACAATGGCTTTCGAATTCGCCAGACGCAAATCCGATGGACTATTCCATCTGGCCCATTTTGGAGAGCAAGGCGAGGACTAAAAAATATGCCAGTATGGATGCGCTGAAAAAAGCGATTATACGAGAATGGGCCAAAATACCTCAAGATCACATTCGTGCAGCATGCAACTCATTTTTTGACCGTTTGAAGGCTATAGTCAAGGCAAAAGGTGGTCATATCGAGCTAAAGTCAATTTACGTTAAAATTGTAATCATTTTTGAACAATTTTGTCTTTGAAATCAATAAAAACTAATTTGTAATGTAGTATCTGCATTTTTTAGCCAGAATGTCAACTGGGATAAGACCTGCAATTACGAACGATGCGTCTTCAGAAATTGTGCGGAAGCCGATAGACGCCTATTAGTTTTTTTGCGTAGCTATTTCTTATTTTTTTGCCAGTGAGGTTAGAATTATTCTTCAGCAATTCTTCAAAATTGCTATATTATATAATTCTAGGAATTTTAATCTTTAGTTTGAGTTTTATAAACAACCGACCGACCGCTTTCCTTCATAAAATAGAAGAAGAATTATTAAGCCTGTAGCTTCATGGCTTCTTCTTCTTTGGTATCTATGAAAGCGTGAATTTGTTAATTCTTTTTTGGAATAGCCATTTTTGTTACATGTCCTGCAGTTCCTCTTACTTCTGTAGTCAGCCATGTAATGTAGCCATGGCCTTTATTCAAATTAGAGCTGTTGTTTTGTTTCCTCAGAAAACTGTTAAGTGTAATAATAAACCAAGACTAAGGTGGCTCAATCGAAGACAATGCTACGGCTCATTTCGCATTGTTTGGCAAGCAGTTTCTAGCCAAGTACGGTACTGGATTATTCGTGTGCTTCACAAGTTGAAATCTATCAACACGAATGGAGGCCGTTGAAATTGTCAAAGCACGTGCAGCTTGTGCCACCGGCAAACTCCGGTACTTGCAACTTGTGAAGCTGACAAAAGAAGACCTCCGGCGCTGGCTCCAACAATAGAATATTCGCATGTCACATTGTAAGGATAGTGGACTTACATTACCTTGTAATGTTATTTTTGAGAATTAGGCGTTTGCGACTAGATCATCAGCTGAAAAAAGCTCTTAATGGGATTCAATTATATAATTAATAGATATACTAGTTTTTAACTATAATTACCTATAACATCAGTGAAACAAAAATACATTTGAATGCGACTTTCTCAGCAACATTTTGAGTGTTTTCGAAAGGATAAAGTGTATTTCGTGCGTCGATTCATCACTATGGGTGGGTCTGGGGTCTATTATCATGATCCCAAATCAAAACAAGAGGCTAAAGAGTGGTGTGACCCTGGTTCTTCGGCTCCGAAACGAGTTCGTGTCCAGATATCTGCCCAAAAGGTGCTAGCATCAGTTTTTTGGGATGCGGAAAGGATTCGCTTGTTGCAAACTGGGAAAGCAGTAAATTCTGAATATTATTGTAATCTTTTAGACTAGCTGAAATACCCAGTTTGGAAAAAAAGAAAAATTATTGTAACCTTTTAGACCAGCTAAAGGAAAAAATTCGCGAAAAAAGACCCAGTTCGCAAAAGAAAACAACTATATTTCATCAGGTTCGGTCGGTCAGGTAAAGGTCGAATTGTTGGAGCATCCACCGTATCCACCAGTTTTGGCCTCTATCGACTTCCATATGTTTCCAGATATTAAAAAAAAGTGAATGCGTTTTTCATCAAATATGAGGTGGTAACTGCTATGGTAGCATATTTTGTAGCTCTTCCAAGTTTTCACTTTAGGGATGGAATTCATAAATTGAAATCTCGTCGAAACAAGTCTATTGATTTTCAGGTATCTCTGCTGAATAATAAAGTGTATTTCAAACCAAAAAATTATGTTTTTCTTATCGAACCGCAAAAATTATTAAACAACCTAGTAAATTTGTAAAGGCCTACATTTTTTTGCTGCTTTCATAAACTTTTAGTATTATATGTAAATATTTCCTAGAGGGTCATCAATATAATTTAATAGCCGATTTCCCTATTGAGTGCATACAAATGATGGTGGATGACTAGTGACTGATGCCCTTGATTTATGATTATATTACCCAACTTCCAATAGGCGTTTGGGCACTCACGCCTTTGATTTTTTTTTGCGCCATATACTGCGTGTTTTGAGCCACCCAAAACTTTGACCTTATTATACCGAAATTCAATGGGCCATAAAACTGCATACTCGAAATTTTTCTAAAAACTCTGATTAAAAGGTTTGAAATTTTGGGGAAAATTTGTTGAGTCTTTTGTTTTTAATTCCACAAAGTCTGTAATGTGGATTTATATGGGTTTTGGCCACTTCAGTGCATTCAATAATAAAAATCACCTTAAATAGAGATGGGAGCTCAAATGGAGCACTGCCTATGGGAATCCTTATGGTGAGGTGTATGCTCATCACTAGCTTTTGTTGCGGAAGTTGATTAAAATGAGACGATAGGCAATCATCTTAAGATAAGCCATAGTTCAAAATGTTTTTTATGCCTTAAAGGGAGTAGCCCTTATTATTTTGATTTGAAAGAAAGAAAATTTTAAGCGAGTTTAATCATTGCACATGAAGTAACCTTCTCTTATAAAGACTGTTATAAGAAAGGATTTTCCAATAAGAGGTGTTATTGGAGGTCTTTTTCCGTAAAGGGAGGGGTCTAGGGTTTGAGCATTTTTTTTAAATAATTTTTGAGACTTTGCTTTAGAGATATGAATAGTGAAAAGGTATTTAAACTTTTTGTACATTATAAAGCATCATTTCAACAATATTGTACTAAATTTTTGTAAGAAAATATCGGGGAATAAGCCGGTGAGGTAACTTTTCCGAAAACGCCTTTTCTAAAAGGTGATTTGCGGTGACTATCGTATCTAGTTGTAGAATCACCTGAAATAAAAAAAACAGAATTATTTGGTTAAATTATCACCAAAACCTCCCCCCACTGGCTCCGATTTTTTTTTTCATTTTTACGTTGCCAGCGCGTTTTTGAAGCAAAAGTAGTGCGATTTTCACTGATTTTTTCGCTGTATTAGTGGAAACCGCCCTTAAAGTAAAACAAAAAAGTGAAAAATCTCTCAGTGGGGGGAGGTATTTTATATATAGAAGTTGTATACCAAATTTGAAAAGGATCGGTTAAATATTGTTGAAGTTCTAATAGTCACGGACTTTGAAAAAGTGGTTTCGAGAAAAACGTAACGCTCCGCTCCAAACGCTCGCAGCTGTCGCAGAGGAGTGGGGACAAAAACGTCTATAACTCCAAAAGTTTTGCTCCGATTGAGCTGAAATTTTGGGACAATATTTTTGAGATGATTTACTATAAGAAAAAGCTATTTCCAAAAAATCGATTTTTTGAAAGTCAAACCCTAGACCACTCCCTAAAAGATCAATGGTTTCGTTGCTAGTGTGGCACGTAGCGCCGTCTTGTTAATAATACCATAAACGTTGTCCAGATCAATACCATCCTATTCCTTCCATAAAAAATCGTTAATCATCTCTCGATAGCGCAATCTATTCACCGCAACTGTTGCTCCAGCTTCATTTTCGAAAAAGTAAGTTCCAATGACTCCGCCGGACCATAAACCGCACCAAACAGTCACACGTTGGACTCTTGGATTTTCTGAGCCCCAGATCCCACAATTTTGCTTGTTGACGCAGCCACCGAGGTGGAAATGGGCCTTATCACTCAAGATGATTTTTCGATGGAATTCCGAATCATTTTCATGCATTTCAACGAACCCAATCAGCAAAGACACGACGTTGTTGATGATCGGCCGACTTGAGTTTTTGTGTTAACTGGACTTTATAAGCCTTAAGACCCAAATCTTTTTGCAAAATATGGTGTAATGTCGTTTGTGGAATGCCTAATTCCAAAGAACGACGAGGAATGGACAAACCTGGGTTTTCTTCAACACTTTCGGCTACAACAGCAATGATTTCGGCTGTTCTTGAGCGACGTGCACGGGTTTTATTCTTCCCATCACTAACTTGTCCCAACAGCTCGAATTTTTTCACCAATTTCTATCCGACAATTGCGGTCCGACAAGGCGCTTCACGATGACCCAAAAATGTTCGAGTTTTACGAACCGTCTCTGCCAAATTTTCACCATTTTTATAGTGAATTTATTAATTTCAATGCGTTGTTTGAGCATGTATCGTTCCATTTTTATTAATGGTGCAATTTGAACTTGTCAAATATCAAAAAATGACAGCTTCAGAAGTGACATTTACCGAAATAGCGGGATATTCAAAATAATACCTGTTATTGGAAAACCCTTTACAAGGTGGCGCAAAATTAATCATCCTATCGGAAGATTTATAATTTTCGCAAATGGCGTCGTGTTGCAATCATATTTGACACTCGTCAACTAGATAGTTGCAGTATAGCAACAGTAAGGCTATGGAGCGCGTAAAGGTCAAGATAAAGAGTTCCATCACTCAAATTTTTTTATTTAGTAAAAAAGTTACGCAAACATAAAATTAATAAATTTTGCGCCACCTTCTATATATATTTAGGCAGTAAAATTTTTAAATTAATTTTTTTTATATTGTAATTATATTAATTTAATAAAAATTTGAATGAAAAATTATGATAAAAATCCAAATTAAATATTTTCTTATTTGCGATTTCAAGGTGGAGCCAGATTTTCTCATTAGTTTTCTCAACTCCTCAATTGAGTCTCTAGAGAAGTCCAAAGAAACAGAAATCAATGGAATTATGCCAAAAGAGGAATTGCTGGAACGGTTGCGTGAGAAAAAAATGTCCATGGAAAAACTGTACTTGGTAAGTCTAATATTTCACAGACATGAAATTAGTTACCTAAAATCTCTAATTTCACTTGTACGCATATTTTCCAGGACTACTCAGAACGTGATTGCGACTCTTCGTTGTCTTTCTCTCAAAGCATTAGCGAGAAAAACTACTCCAAATCACATAGCAATCGCGCCACATCCGCATCGGCTCAACAAACCCCACACAGTCCACAAAGTCCTCCACGTTCCAATCGCTTGGATAGTAATAAAAAATCAATGTCTAGCCCCGCTGTAGGTGTTGTAATGCCTCAAATTATGCAAGAATCCACTAGCATGGGCACTGTGCAGATACAGACACAGCAATCACAACTACAGCAGCAACAGCAACAACAACAACAGCAGCAATCGCAACAATCACAGTCTAATAATAAAGGCAGTGATATCACACAGGACAACAGTATCACATCGGAGCCTTCAGAAACCACTACAACTACAACGACAACCAGCGAAGATGTAGTGACCACATTCAAAGAGTCAAGTCAACGTGAGTCTTCGCTACAGAACTATTCAAAGCACAATGGTAATGACCGACAGTGCGAGGCAGAGGATGTTGGTGGTGGCGGTGGTGGCAACAACAGCTTTAATGGTAGTGGTGTTTTAGGTGGAAACGGTGTAACTGGCGGCGGGACCAATACTTTAACAGATGCTAGTGAACATTTCAATGATGAAAAGGTGGCCGAAAAATCTGAAGGCAGCGAACCAATAAGTGATGGTCGCGACGGCACCACTTTGGCGAACGATGGTCGTGGTGATTTTACTAACAGCGTTGAAAATAGTCAAGCGCTGGATAGTGAGGATAGCGCTGTGCAGCAGGGACTGCAAACAGGTGACATTGTCACTTCTACATCTACCGTGAATGCTGCCATGTATGGGGTCACTCGCGCAAATTTGAAAGTTGAATCCTCTGATGTTTATCAAATTGTTGATATAATACGACGTAATACGAATCTAAGCTTTGATTTGTCATGCGAGGCATTACGTGTCGTCTTAACTAGTCTAGAGCAATTGTACAACGGTGCCATAAATCCATACCTAGAGGCGGTGGCGATACATGTGACCGATAAGGTGGAGACACCCAAAGCGTTGCTGGGTATGACACATGATTCGAAACGCTTGCAGTATATATTTTCGCAGCTGGCGGATTGCAAAAACGACACTGAACAACGTTCATGGATGTTGTATGAAGATGAGGATGATATTATGCAATTCCTGGAGGAGCTAGTGGAAATACTGGTAATAAAAGAAAACTCCCGAAACGATGGAATACCCATTTTGTATATTTATTTATTTATGTATATTGAAATATTCACTTCTAGAACAATGCTGATGAAAATATTAGTTGTTATGAAATGTCCTGTGATCAATACCAGGTGCTTATAAATCTAGTTCAGTATTATCAAATGGAAACACGCTGGCCAATTAAACAGCTTTTGCTGAAGACTTTTACCGCTGCTTGCCATTTGGATCACATCATAGTCGATATTTTACTCACATCTGTATTGCCATTAGAAATTGTAAGTTTTTAAGAGAAATTCAAATGAGGCTTTTCAATGTTTAGGGGTAGTCAGAGGCCCAAAAAATGATGATTTTCAATCATTTTTGTTTGCTAGTCAATTGCTTTATTTTACAAAAATAAAAACATAGCATTAATACATCATGTTTCGACTTGACTGTAGGAAAATTATAATAATTGTAAAAGTTATCGCTGCTTGTGTAGAGCCCGTTTCTACAGAATCCCTTGCGGTGCTCATCACAAGTCCTAGATGAATCTAAATCAATCAGACAAGAGAAATAAGTTTTATGAATAGATGATCTTGTGCCTGATCGGAGCTTTTTTTTTTCAAAATTAAAAATATGGCGGCCTCAGGAAATATTTATCAGATTTTCGAGAAAAAAACCGACAATTAATTGTTGAAAAAAATCGAAATTTTTGAAAAATAAAATCCTGCGATCAGGCACGAATTTTTTATGTTTTTCAAAAGCAGTCTAAATTTTACTGAAATCTACCAAGCGGTTTTTAAATTACAGTGATCACCAGTTCAAAAAACATAGTTTTGAGAAAAATGCATTTAAAGTTTTGCTATCGGCTCCGGAGCGCCCGAGCGCCCTTTGTTAATTGTTGAATAGCTCGAAAAGTATTTGTCGGACTCACTTCAAATTTTCACACAATTTTTTTAAGAAAATGCAAAATTCTGACTACCCCTAACCCCTTAAGCAGTTTTTTTTTTGTAATTACTTTTGCTAACTGTTTTTGTTAATTACATTACAGGTAGAAGATATGAAAACCAATTTTGCCAACCTAGATAAATTTAAGAAACTTGTCAAAATGTTAACAATTATATTTTCATTAGGCCAGCCAATGCCAGTTAATCATCAAGGTGGGTAAATTTATTCCATTCAAATATTATGATAAATTTTGGTTAATTTTGTGCAAAGCTTGGAGCTTTGATTGTTGTAGAATGCGCCATACTTTTATAAGAACATTAACAAAAATTAAATACAAAAAAAGGGCTAAAACTTAGCCATTCGTCGCGCTCCTATTACATTGAACTTCAGTTTTTTGTGCATTTATTGTCTTCGAAATGTAGTACCATCAACGAATTTACTTGAAACCGGCAGTTGAATAAATCGCGATAATGTCAAAAAGACCTAAGATACTAATACTGGACGTATTCTTTCGTACGCGAGTTGCAAAAGAACATCAAATAAAATAAATAATTGGCGCATACACTTCTGTTTGATCTTTGGCCGAGCTCCTCCTCCTATTTGTGGGGTACTTCTTGACGTTGTTCTACAAATGAAGGGACCTACAGTTTTAAGGCAACTCCGAACGGAAAATGGTTTTTATGAGGAGCTTTTTCATGGCAGAAATACACTTCGAGGTTTGTCACTGCCTGCCGAGGGGCGGCCGCTTTTAGAAAAAACTTTTTGTTGCTTAAATAATCAGGATTGATTTTTGATAACTTGTAATTAAAAACGATTACTGATACCTGGGCGCTAGACGGTCAGTTCTACGTTGTCGGAATGACCTGGACTTATATCCGACCACGGACAGTCATTTCATTAGCATTCTCCAAAAATTTTGTGGGAAATTAATTATGCTGTTACAGCGAAAACGAATCCGTGAGTTAGCGAGTAGGATTAATAAACGCATAAACCTATCGAAATTAAGAACACCCACTAAAAGCAAAGGAAATTTATGAACGAATGTTAAAAGTGTATAAGAACTTTTCGCCATCAATCAGTACAGTGGAAAGATGCTGAATTTAAAGGTGGTCGTACAATCCTTCAAAACGATTCACGTCAAGGACGCCCAAAAACAGCAACAACACCAACAATTTCAGAAAAAATGCAGGATGTCGTTTTGGAAAATCGTCGAGTGACTGAAAGAGATTTAGTAGAAACCCTAGACATCTCATTGCGCCCATTGGGCAGTGTAACTAATATTTTACTGAAGTATTGAATTTCAGAAAGCTGTGTGCACAATGGGTGCCGCTTTCGCTAACAATTAAACAAAAACTCACTCGAATGCGTTTAATTTAAGAGCGTTTTCGAAAGGATAAAGTGGATTTTGTGCGTCGATTCGTCATCATGGATGAGTACGGGGTCTATTATCATGATCCCAAATCAAAAAAAAAAGGCTAAAGAGTGGTGAGAACCGGGTTCTTCGGCTCCGAAATGAGTTCGTGTCCAGAAACCTGCCAAGCATCAAGTTTTTTGGGATGTGAAAGGAATTTCGTTTGGGGATTACTTGCAAACTGGTAACCTTTTAGACCAGCTGAAGGAAAACATTTGTGAAAAAAGACCCAGTTTACAAAAGAATAAACTCTTTTTCATCAGGACTAGTCCACCGTGTCACAAGAGCATTTTGACAATAGTGAAAATCCATGAATTAAAGGTCGAATTGTTGGAGCATCCACCGTATTCACTAGATTTTGCCCCTAGCGACTTCCATCTGTTTCCAGATATTAAAAAAAATGCATGCGTTGAAAGCGTTTTTCACCAAATAATGAGGTCATAACGGCTGTGTAAGCGTATTTTGCTGCCCTTTTAGATTCTTACTTCAGGAATGAAATGCATAAATTGGAATCTAGTTGGAACAAGTGTATTGATGTTCAAGGAGACTATACTGTATAATAAAGTGTACTTCAATCCATAAAATTGTGTCCAACCATTATTGAACATGAACTTGTTCAACAACCTAGTAAATATAAGGTGTCGCAAAATTAATCACCCTATCGGTATATATTATAACTATTGCAATCGGTAGAGCGTGTAAAGGTCAACATGAAGATTTCCTCTACTCCAAATCATTTTTAGTAATCATTTAGTAAAAAAGTTATTCAAAAACAAAATTGCCTTTAATTAAATATTTTTGTTTTAACTTTTGCCTTTCAGACTATCTTGGCGTACATTTTGCGAGTTTTCTTTTGGAAATCGTCGAGGGTAATAATCCTGAGAGCCTTGTCGATATGGTTATATCATTAATACTGGCATTTAACCTGCAATTTACTGACTTCTCGCAAAATGTTGTGGTCGAAGCCATGCAAAGCTTGCCGAGTGCGAAAATTTTCACAGAGAAAATTCTATTGCTATTAAATAGAGAAGGTGAGTTTGAATTCCCTGGCATATTTTCATCTTTCACTAATGTCCACTCGTTCACTATAGAGGATCCAATTCGTGTGTTGAAGCATTCAACTGAAACTATGAATTCAGTACTCAAAATGTTCATTGATATCTTTAGCAATCCAGATACTGCTGGCATGTTTTATACAAACGACAACAAAGTGCTCATTGATATCCTAGTGCGGCAATTGTCCGATTTGTGCGCGGGTAATCCGGTAAGCTCTCTTATGTATATTAGTTTGGTGGTAGAGAAATCCATTATTTTTGCGTATAATTTTTGCGCAAATAGTTTAAAACGGTTTTATGGTCGATCTTTAGCTCCTGGGCGATGCTGCGACTACTAACTTGCCGGTCAACTTCGATTATTTCGATGATTTTTTCGACATTTTCTTTAACATCAAAAATGCCTGAATGGGATCGACGAAACCGAATTAGCCTTATGCCCCACGAGGGATTAAGGACCTGAAGAAGAAGAAAAATACGGTATCGGCACCATAAACACCATTCACAATTTCAGCGACCAGGCTTGCATTTTCGCTTTTATCAATGAAAAACTGTAAAATGTACTGAATTTTCTCTTTGCTAAGGGGCTATATACAGTTAGAATTTTGCTTAAATTTGCATATTTCGCTTATTACTTCGATTAGTTACTAGATTTAACATTGCTTGAACGGAGTCGTTTTGGTTTTTGAATTTCAGAGGATCCAGTTCAGAGATATAGTGGTCGCCGCAAAACGTCTTTTTTGAGAGGTGCTCCCGGAGACCAGCTGTAGCTCCTTTCCACATAAATATTTTTACTAATATACACGGTGAACGATATGAAGTGTTACCAACTTCACACTGCTTGTATCTGTAAAACAGCTCATGACATTAACGTCAAAATTGTTCTAATGACAGTTCAATATATTGTTTATAAGCCATCAAAAGCATTTGCGTCTCAGTTTTGTTGAATTTTTTTTTCTGTGATGGAATTCAAACGTATTAGTGTGATTGGGTTATATTATATTTGGCTGGAAAATCACAACCAGCCATTGTTCGTGAGCTCAGTCACCTCAAAGTGAATAAAATGTTTGCGCCATCGAGCCTGGTGTCAAAGTGGATGCGACTTATTATCGGGAAAATGTTTTAAAAGCTGCTTTAGAGGCTGGACACGCAAACATTTCGGTCGTAGACCATGGACGTTCCAACAGGACTCGGCACCGTCTCATAAAGCTCGTGTGAACCAAGAATGGTTAAAAAATCATGTTCCACACTTGAATTCGTCCACACAATGGCTTTCGAATTCGCCAGACGCAAATCCGATGGACTATTCCATCTGGTCTATTTTGGAGAGCAAGGTGAGGACTAAAAAATATGCCAGTATGGATGCGCTGAAAAAAGCGATTGTACGAGAATGGGCCAAAATACCTCAAGATCACATTCGTGCAGCATGCAACTCATTTTTTGACCGTTTGAAGGCTATATTCAAGGCAAAACGTGGTCATATCGAGCTAAAGTAAATATATGTTAAAATTGTAATCATTTTTGAACAATTTTGTCCTTGAAATCAAAAAAAGCTAATTTCACACAAAAAAGTTATGGTGTTTTGAATAGATAACACTTCATATCGATCCCCCTGTACATATATAATTGGCGCGTACACCCTTTTTGGGTGTTTGGCCGAGCCCCTCCTCCTATTTGTGGCGCGCGTCTTAATGTTGTTCCACAAATGAAGGAACTACAGTTTCAAGCCGACTCCCAAAGGCAGATATTTTTTATGAGGAGCTTTTTTATGGTAGAAAAACACTCGGAGGTTTGCTATTGCCTTAATAATACTAAGGCTAAAAATACTGCTAAAAGATAACATAATATGTGTACAAATTTTTAGATCAATAAATTTAAAAGTTTTCTCAGAAAAAATTCCGGAAAATTCGCTTTTTTTCTAACTGTATATAACCCCTTAAGTTCCATTGTTACCACCCTGTAACTCACAACTGAATGGAACAAACCAGAAACAGCAAACGCAATTTTTTTGTGTGAAATATCACCCTGACAACGACCATAAACTTAAATTGTTTGATCGATACTTTACGAGATATCGATCATTACAGCCAGCTGCCGAGAAAATAATGGATTTCTTTTTCGCCAAACGAATATTATAAAAATTTTCTATATGCTTAATTTTAATATCTCATTTCATATTTCATTCCACATTTCAGATGCGGCGTTGCTATTTAGAATTATGCCGTCGCATACTACGAAATACCAATTATCCTGAACATCAGCACCGCAAGCAAGATTTTATGAAAATATTTACACGCATCTTTTGTGAGGAGACCGAATGTAGCGCATCGGATCAGCAGTTGGTGCGTGAGATTGCCAACGAATTTCCGCAGTTATTCAAGGCTTAAATAGCATTTATGTGAGGTAGAGAAGAGATGCGATTTGATGACTGAGCAAATAATAGTAGTAAATTTCTAGTATCGCAGTAATTTCTTTACTCGTAAATATTTTTTGTTTTTGTTTTTATAGGTATATATTTTTGTTTGTTTGTTAATTTGTGATGGCAAAATTCAATGCAGATATTAATCATCCTGTGCGCATTTATCAATTGCATATCTTTTGTATTTATTTTGGATCATTTTGCTTTAATTTACATTTAATATTAATAATAATAAAATACCAAAAATTACTCATTTTAGTGAAGCATATTTTAAGTTATACATTTATATATACATATATATATGTATGTATGTATATAGATGTAGTTGTATATTTAGACTTTAATTTAGAATTTTAAGTACATAAAAAAGTGGTCTAAATGGAAATGAAAGATGCGCTCATGTATTCAACAGTTATGCAAGAAACACATACACTCATGTGTACATATGTGTATGCAGTGGAACAACTTAACAAATATGACATTAAGTAATTAGTATAAAGGAAATATTGAAAGTGTTTGCAATATTGGAAATTATACCTGAAACATTAGAAAATGTGAGAATATTTAATATTTATAAAACATTAGTGTAAGCACGCACTCAGTCGGAAGGTAAAATGGTTGTTCCAGAAAGATGAGCACAGAGTGCAAATGCACTAAAAAACTCAAAGGGTTTTGTTTATAATCAAAATACTTATATGTATACAGACATGTTTGAAAGAATGCGAATTGCTCTCGAGCAATTCGGTTTATGTTTAAGTTTACAATTGATATGAAGTGTTACGAGCTTTACTTTTTGAAAGCACACTTTAAACATAATTTTCAAAATTTTTTAATGCATTATTATTTTTTTATCAGTTTCTTAGTTTAGATAACAATAACTACGCTGCACGAAAAAATTATGAGACCAAGATGATTATGATGATATCTACTAAAGCGACAAAAGAAAAATTTGCCAATATCGCTTAGTTTAAGGAGTTAGGGGTAGTAGAAGCCCGAAAAAATGATGATTTTCAATATTTTTTTTTGCTAGTCAATTGCTTTATTTTACAAAAATAAAAACATAGCATTAATACATCATGTTTCGACTTGACTTAAGAAAAACTTAAAAAAAAATTGTAAAAGTTATCGCTGTTTGTGTGGAGGCCGTTTCTCCAGAAGTTCCTTGCGGTGATCATCACAAGTCCTTGGAGATTCATCTAAAATCAATCGACAAGAGAAATTAGTTTTATTAACAGATAATCTTGTGCCTGATGGGACCTTTTTTTCAAAATTAACAATATGGAGGCATCAGGAGATATTTTTCAGATTTTCGCGAAAGAACCGACAATTATATGTTAAAAAAAAAATCTTTCGACCAGACACGAGTTTTTTACGTTTTTCAAAAGCAGTATAAATTTTATTGAAATCTACCAAGGGATTTTAAGTTACAGTGATCACCAGTTCAAAAAACGTAGTTTTGAAAAAAAACGCATTTAAAGGTTTACTATCGATTTATGTAGAGTTATACGAATTATTTAATTACTTACACTGTGTCATCTATTCCTGGGCCATGTAATAGTTCTTCAGCCGTCATAGTCAACCCCTTCTCATTCCTGCAGCTACGACAGAAATCATGCATATAAACGCCTAATCTCCTTTCATGATGTCCTATGAGACAATTTCTAGCGAGGGCCCCTACTAAGGTCCTAATTTGAAGTCTACTCAATTTTATAATATTCTTGGACAGACGTAGATTTAGCCTTGGTCCTGTTTGCCTAGCAATTTCACAGGTATTGACACTAATCCATCTTTGATTTACAGAACTGTGCGCCCTTTATAAGAAGCTTACAAGTTGCGAGAGGTACCCCCATAAAATTACTTATGTTTGGCATGCAGTAAGAGAAGGACAAGTTCGTCTGCCCTACAGTTCCCTGGTATATCTCTGTGGCCTAGAACCGAGCATAAGATGATACGATATTGCTAGGCCATCTCATTTAGAGATTGGCGACAATGTAAGACACTCCTTGATGTTGTTTGGAATGCATCCAGGGCTCGTAGGGCAGCTTGGTTGTCTGATAGAACGCAGATATTTGTTGATGATATTCTGTTTATCTCTAACCATTTTAAGGCTTCATGAATAGCGCTTATTTCCGCTTGAAAAACACCGCAGTGATCCGATAGTTTAAAGGATTCACTGATAGAAAGCTCTTCGCAATATAACGCTCATCCTACACCGGTGTCCATTTTAGATCCGTCCATGTGATCTTAACGGGTGTGTTGGGTGATGGATCTTCTTCAAGCCATTCCAGTCTAGAAGGTATTTTCATTAAGAAATTCCTTTCGAAGCAGAGAATGGGAGGGTGATAGTCACAATCACTGGGAATATCCGCATAGGAATATAAGATGGTTGAATGTCCATGTGTGACAGTCTTCCATTGTGAGCTCGCTCTCAGCCTTAAGGGGGTATTCTGGTCTAGACGCCATAATTTTAAAACTAAGATAAAAAAAATGAAAAACGTTTTTACTATCCATTTTTTTATGGTTTTTATTAATATTGGAAAAGTATAAGAAAAAATGAATAAAAAAAAAAATCGTGGAATTATAGGCCGGCGGAGTGGGGGCTACATAAAAAACGGTGCTACAACCCTTGTAGTGATCTAAAACAAACAAATTAAAAAAATTCTTCATTAGTTAGGATGTCGCGCCGCTATCGGATTACGCCAAATCAAAAAAAAAAAAATCACAAAATGGCGTCAACTTGAAAAAAAAAAATTGTTTACCCTCTTTTTTTACCTTTTCAAATTTTTTCAAAATACTTCAAACTTAAGCTTTTCAAAATCCGAGGCAGGCGCGATAGACAGATGTATAATAAAAAAATCTTATCAAACTTCAAAGCGAGCGGTCAAGTAGAACTTAAGATATCATGACGACCATCTCAAAAAAAGTAGTTTTGAGAAAATCGCGTTTGAAGTATGAGCAACAATTCCAATAGAATAACTTGGATCATAATATTTACTACTCACTCTGGAGTAATCGGCGATATATTTCCAGGTATATATGTACATATTATAGAAGTATAAAGTATGTATTGCTGTACAACTAATTAATTTCGTATTTTTTGTTAAAAGAACCATTTATTTAAGTATAAAAGTGAAAAAATATTTTATTCAAAATATTGTCCATCGGAAGCGGCAACTTTTTCCCATCTTTCAGGCAATTTATGGATTCCATCCCAAAAAAACTTCTCATCTTTTGCGCCGAGAAAGTCATCAAGCCATTTTTTAATACCTTCAACATTGGTGAACCGTATCCCAGAAAGGTGATTCTGCATCGACCGAAACAAGTGGTAATCAGAAGGAGCTATGTCTGGGCTATAAGGCGGGTGAGGTTGAACCTCCCATCCGGCATTTTCTAAATAATTTTTGACCGGTACTGCAACATGTGGCCGAGCATTGTCATGATGGAAATTTCTCGTGTCTGGTCGCCCATTCTGGCCGTTTTTCGGCTATCGCTTACTTCAAAAGTGTCAATTGTTGCCTGTATTGTTCTCCCGTGATCGTCTGGCCCGATTTAAACAGCTCATAGTACAGCACACCCTTCTGCTCCCACCAAATACAGAGCATTACCTTCAAATCATGAATATTCGGCACCATCGACACCAAAGATTTGGCTGGTTGGCCTGGCTTCACATATGATCTTTTATGGCCTCTGGACACGGTCAAGCATTGTTGACAAGAACTTTATATGTGTGCGTGTCGGCTGATTGACGCTAATATCTAAAAATTTTGATTTTCATCATTCAAAAGCCGACAACAAGTATGTGTGACACGACGACACCCGACTGCACTAACACACACAAAGCTCAGTCAAGCATGCTGGACCGTCTCCAAAGGCCATTACGCTTTGGATTGTCGTAATGAATCCACTTTTTATCGCCAGTGACAATACGATGCAAAAACGATTTCTTTTTGTGGCGATTAAACAGCATTTCAGACATGCAAAATCGTCTCTCGGCTACAATTCGTGTGACACCCAATTTCCTTGTTTGTGAATGTATCTGGTTGCTTTCAAAGTTTAGAAATGGCTTGTTGAGTGACTTCCAATGTTATGCCAAGTTCTTCTTGAGTTTTACATGGATCTTGATCGAGTAATGCCTCCAATTCTTCGTCTTCACATTTTTTGATGGACCTGATCGCTATTTGTCTTCTGTGTCAAAGTCACCACTTTTAAATCGTGCAAATCACTGCTGACATGCTCTAACCTCTGGAGCATATTCAGGATAAGCTTCTGAGAATAAACGATGTGCTTCTGTTGCACTTTTCTTTCAATTGAAGAACAAAAGCAAACCTCTCCGCAAATGCTGTTTTGTTGGAACGTAATTTGACATTTTGACTGTAATAAAAAAATTTTGTGTGACATATCAAATTTACTTGATTTTTTGGCGTGTTTTAACATAGAATAGCTGTCATTGGCAAAATATTGATTACATAAATAGATATGAGGTTAGTAACACATACGAAATTAATTAGTTGTACAGCGATATATATGTATACAATAAATAAAGGTTATGTGGGATATAAAAGATTTTCTGGAAAGAACGAGCCCTCAAGTCGTCTAACATCTGCCGTTCATTGTGCGATTCGCTCCACTAGGCCGGCTTAAACGCCACGTCACAAAATCCGCTGTATCTCCGAAAATAAATCGAGTTTGGAGAAATCCGTTGAAGGGCATATTTCTGAAGGTCTAAACTTTGAAAATATGCAAAAAAAAAAATTCGATTTTTTCAAATTTCTAGACCAGAATACCCCCTTAAAGCGGAACAGGCCGCTGGGTATTTGCAGAAGAGATCTAGATCTAGGGGGTCGATTTTGGACTGCGTTTTTATACCGTTAAAGTCTTGACTATACGTGGGATTTAGCTTTCATGAATAACGAAAGTGAACGTCAGCTGGCGCACCCGCGGTGGGTGTGATTGTGTGAGGGTACGAAACGTGTCGAAAAAAATGTCTACCAACTCATTTTATACCGGCTGAAATTTTTTTCATGTATTGTTGACATTTAGTAGAATAAAAAAAATAGTCAGCTACGCCGTAGAGCGAGAAATTTTTTTCGACACGTTTCGCAGCATCCCACGCACGTATCCACCGCTACTGGACCAGCTGACGGTTGGTTTCATCATCCATTGCATGGCGTCTGCCTTCGGTATTAAAATCAGTCGGCATGTAATGATGAGGTCAAAATGACCCCTGACTCCCGGACTATTTACTCTTTTCGTTCTAAAGATTTTACTTTCCTTAATAATTAATTTAAGTTTTGTGAAATGTGTGCTTATTTCTGGATGTTTTTAAAACTTTTATCATTAAAAGTTTAAGTATTAAAAACATGAATTGCTAGCCCTAAACTGATAATAAAAATATAACAAATTTAGTTGGTCTTATAATTTTTCGTGTGGTGTAAAATGACTAGTCCAACTTACATACATAAGACATTTTTTTTTATTTATTTACAATGCTTATTTTAAGCACACAGATTTTTCTTCAAATTACCAGCTCAAGAGTGCAGCAACACATTTTTACTTTTTAAAACACAATTCTAATGCAGAACAACGTAAAACGAATAAACGAAAGTAAAAATAAAAAAATTTTTAAACATTGAAATGTTAAATTTGACTATATAATCTATATAATGAAATCTAATAAATATATATTAAAAAAAAAAAACAAATATAATGAATATGTTATAGCCAATCTGAGAATCTGAAAACTACATATGCATACCCGATAAAAAGTACCCTTTATTTAGAAGTAAAATTTTCTAAACTGTTCTTGATCAAATTAAAAGATAAACCAAAAGTGGTTAATTAAAATATTTGCAGTAAAAACTAAACAATTAACAAATCGTTTTTTAATGCATTCAAATCCGATACATTTATTAGAAAAAAAACTTTGTAATTCT
>JAYXIM010044967.1:0-11340 GCA_037575425.1 Anastrepha fraterculus | reverse complement strand
TTGTGAATTAGACAGCTGCAGTATAGAAACACAGACAATCAATGGAGCGCATAAAGGCCAAAATATAGATTTCTATCACTCAAAGTAGTTTTTTTATATTTAGTAAAGATGTTATTACAAACAAAATTGGTTGATTAATTATTAATAATTATTATATAAGTCAAATTACGCAGTAAAACTAAGTTAAGCAAATTCATTTCAAGTGTCGTCGTCGGCTGCCTTTGTCAGCTAAAAATCCACATTTACGCGCTTAATGTGGATTTCACTGTCCGCGTGTTGGTTAACAAATTTTAAAACCTTACGCAATTAATTTATTCGCCGGGAATGCACTAAATACTTATGAGTATGTGATTGAAGCATTTGCCCGGTTTAAATAGGCATTTTTTTTACTTATAAATTAAAATATAGCGCAGAAGCCTCAAGTTCAAAGGTGCGCCTGCGGAGTGAAATGCCTTTATTGTATGTATAATTATTTATATTGTATGCATATACTTACGTATGCACATTTGTATGTATTTAAAAAGGGAAGTGAGGTACAAAAAACTCTTAAAGCGGCGAGTGCAAAAATTAAATGCATAAAAATTGTAGTTAAAAGGTGAAATAGTTGAATTTTCAAGTTTTCGGGCATAAGCACAACCAGCAATGAAACGCAAAATGAATGGAGTACCTTGAGCTTAGGAAATAAATATTTCGATGCAAACCCATAAAAGTGTAGGCACTTAAGAAATGGCGTTTTAAATAAATGATAGTGTAATGGGGCAATTCACAATTCAAATGAGGTGAAAATGGACTCGCATCAGGAAATTTACTCATTTACTGCAAATGTGCGCGTGCATTAAAAATGTTTTTTTTTTAGATAATTAAGCAGGATTCACCACCAGATATTTTATACTGTGTAAAAAACTATTGGCGAGATCTATTAACAGCATCTCATTAGCTGAAAATGTGTCATTACTTTTACTTAGGGAGGCATGACATGCTTTTGAAAATCTTGAAGCTGTTTTTCACGAATGTTTGACTTTTTTAGTTATGACTTGCATATATTTATTTAGGACTGCCATAAGTTCTGTTACAAATATCTGTCGGACTTCTGGATTACCGTAGCGTCTACCAGGCAGAGGTCTTCGCCATAGAGGATGTATGTAGCTGTGCACCGTAACGCACACGCCGCACACTGGGGATTTTGCGGAAAAAAGTCAAATTTGCAACATACCACCTACGCAATGTTTAATGGTATTTCTAAATTCCAGAATAGAACCAACAATAAAATCAAAAAGAATTACTAAACTCCGACTTACAGTTTTTTTTATAGATACGTCAAAAGTATAATTTTTTTATAGTATTGAACTGACTAAGAAAAAACTACAAAGCCCAAGGTGTTTTTTTTTCCTTTTGCTTGAGCCGACTTCCAATTTTTTATTTTTCATTTAGGGTACGATATTTTTATATATTTTAGCCGGAAGAACAAAGGCTGTAAAGCATTTGATTATCTATTTATAATTAATTTTACGAAAAAAAAAAAAAATCATATTCCTTCATATTCTTGGATCTGCAAGTTGAGCTACATTTACCTACGGTCAGAAACTAGTATCGACGTGTTGCTTAATAACGTCTCTTTCAGTTTTAATCAATTGCAGGTGCCACCAGGCGCTACTGATTATTTTTTGGCAATGATAATAACTAAACGTGTGTAAATATTTGCTGGATTATATTAATAAAAAAAAAAAAAAAAATTAAAATTTATGAATAAAAAAAAAAATTTTTTTTAAATTAAAAAAAAAAAATAGTTTTTAGACATGTTCTTTTCATACACAAATATATACAACTTCGTTAGTAGTAAAAATGTAAATATTTTTTGGGATGTATACTTTTTTCCGCATCTCTGTACAAAAATCCCCAGTGTGCGCCGTAACAAAAACTGCGATAATTATCTTCTCGGGCAGCCAGGTGGCCATCAAATCAATGGAGGCAGTTATATTAAGATCAAAGTTTGCTCAGGAATGCCTGGCTGCTCTAAAATATATTAGCACCGTCCTCAAGGCCAGTTTTATATGGGAATCGATTTCAGGAGCTTCTTACAGAACATTGATTGAAAACTTTTTGCGGCCAATGGCGGAGCAGTATCCTAATTTGTGGTTTTCTTTAGTCATTAGTAGGTCTTATTTGGCCCACCCTGTATGTATATATGTATGTACGCATATGGGTCGTTCCCATAAATGACTTCAAGAAGCTGTGCAGCTATTAATCAATTGCCCGCCTACCTATTGGTGCACGTCGCCGACCCAGAGATAACCCAAAGAACATAACAATTTTAATTTTTGATAGATGTGAGTTATATACATACATACATACATCCATATAAGTAAGTGTATAAGTAAAAAATCTATTCGGAGCAAGTTGTTAAATCCTTATGATTCACAAGCAGATTTTGCTATTTTGAAATTTATTTATAAATTAACATAAAAAAATATCCATGCAATTTTTGTATATTTTTTTCATTTTTTTCTGTTTTTACTAAAACAAACATCGTTTACGTATTTTTTACTTTACATTAAATGCATTCATTTTATAAAGGAAATAAAAGAAATTAATTTTAAAGCGAATATTTGTATTATTAAACAAATTTCTTTTAATATGGCTTATCATCGCTTTTAGTGCATAATCATTTTTTATAAATATGTTTGTATGTAGAAAGCACAACTGTGCGCTAGAGTCTGATGCAACTTGTTGATTTCGCATGTCAACTATTTTGAACGATTTTCAAGCGAATAAACAAACTTTGTTTAACTATTAATATAAATATATTCTGTTCGTTATGTATGCATACCTATGTATATGTGTATATGTTTTGTTAACCTTCAACAGAAAATATTGTTTTCTGAAAGCTTTTATTTGGTAAAAACTGATGTAAGATCGAGTTTATATTGGGTCAGTATTTGATGATTTTGTATTCTTAGAGATACGCAACGGTCAATGCCATCGACGCACAAGACTATATTCACACATACATGCATATGTACATATGTAAATATTATTTCCACAATGATAGCAGTAAACGGTAACTAGCTGGGTTACTTAAAAAATATATAAAAAAATAATTAATATACAAATTTATGCTTCCGATTAACAAAATACTTTATTAATATGCTGTGGGCGGTTTAACGCAATAATAGTTTTTCAGCCATAAATTGGAATGGGATTCGAAAGAATTTCGCACAAGGCAATGTTAGTCGCCGCTATTTTGTAATGAATTGTTGTAATTGAGGAAAAATTGTTGTAAATTTTCTTTTAAGGATGCTCGATATTCAATGGAAAGCGGAAATAAACGTAAAACGTATGTATGTAAGGTCTAAGTATATATATAATTGGCGCATACACCCTTTTTGGGTGCTCCTCCTCCTATTTGTGGTGTGCGTCTTGATGTTGTTCCCCAAATGGAGGGACCTACAATTTCAAGCCGACTCCGAACGGCAGATAGTTTTATGAGGAGGAGGAGGTTCAACACAAAAATAATAAAGATTGCCCTAGCAATTTGAATCCTCGTTGTTTTATTTCAATTGCAAATCCGATACCTCTAAGTTAATCACCTTTTGTGGAGGATATCATATTCAAAAAATAAATGACATGAAATTAACAATACAAAAAAGTCATTCCAACAGTATTTCTGTTATTATCTTAAAAATATTGTGTGAAAATTTCTGCTTGCGGCTATAACCAATTCAATACAGAAGATGAAACCGTTTGATTTTTTACTTTCAGATAATTCGTTTTCGAGATATGATGGCATCCAACTACGAATCAGCTAAAATTTAGCAGCCATTTTGAAAGCCACCATTTGAAAAAAAAAAAAAAAAAATTTTTTTTAAGCAATTTAATATTTGTTTTTTCACATGTAAAAAAATTGATTAATAAATATATTTTGTACTATGAATAAAGTTTATTTAAAAAAGCACACAAATCAAGGGTAACCTGGCCTTAAATGCGTTTTTCTCAAAACTATGTTTTTTTGAACTGGTTATCACTGTAACTTAAAAACTGCTAGTTAGATTTGAATAAAATTTGTACTGCTTTTGAAAAACATAAAAAATTCGTGCCTGATCAAAGGATTTTTTTTTTTAATTTCAATTTTTTTAACCAATTATTTGCCAGTTTTTTCTCGAAAATCTGATAAATATTTCCTGAGGCTGCCATATTGTTAATATGGAAAAAAGCTCCGATCAGACACAAGATCATCTATTAATAAAACTAATTTCTCTTGTCCGATTGATGAATCTCCAAGGGCTTGTGATGATCACCGCAAGGAACTTCTGAAGAAACGGGCTCTACACAAACAGCGATAGCTTTTATAATTATTATTATTATTTTTTTTTAATTTTGCTAAAGTCAAGTCGAAACGATGTATTAAGGCTATGTTTTTATTTTTGTAAAATAAAGTAATTGAAAAGCAAAGAAAATTTTTATTGAAAATCATCATTTTTTCGGGCCTCTGACTACCCCTAACCCCTTAAAACAGCACCCTTTACTTCGCCTTTAAGTTCAGAAAAAAGCACTCCCTTTTTAGGCACTGGCACTAAATAATTTTGATAGGCGCTTTAATTTTCTAAAATTAATAAATCTAGTGCTTAAAGTACAAATTTGGCAACTAAAAAAACTGAAGAAAGTACTGATAGAGATTGTCTTTTACTTATATGTACGTAGGGTAGACTGCAAGAATAATAGAAAGATTCCTTCCATTGTCTGTAGACTGCTTCGCCTGCTAATCACTTAGATGCAAATCTCGCTGCCATGCCACCTTAAGTTTACTATGCCTAAACAACTTAACTGAAATTTTAACAACCATTTGAAATGTATTTATTAATGAGCCCTCTCGGGCTTCCAAAAATTGCCGTAGTGGACGATATTTCACGTCCCCATGGCGGAGTATTGGTTAAAGTTTTCAACTAGCAATAATCGCACCTCAGTAGAACTTCATTGGTTACGATATCGCCTCTGCGCAAAGCTAAATAATCAGTTCCCACCAATAACTATTTCATCCTCTTAACTTATGAAATGGTTGAGAAGTAAAGTGTAGTGCAAAAAGACTAAGAGTACATCAATGAAAAATAAAACAAGTTTTGCAGCGGTAAAGAAAACAACAGCAGTAAGAGTGGAAAGACACAAAAAACCAATAGACTACCAAAATATTCTACCCATGTGCTCGTACATTCATACGTAAATGCATTCAGAAGGACAAGCATGCGAGTGCATATACCTACCTAAGTGCATACATACACACACGCACACACACACCCCTACCAACCAACAAATTGTTTCTTTTTGCATCACTTCAAAAAGATGCACATGAAAAGTCCATGGTAAATCAACCCTGTTTTGCCGATTTGAAAATGATAATTGGTAATGGGGACGAATATCACCACTTATGCATGTACGCATGTTGGTGTGCATTTTTGCACACGTGAGAAACTGCAATGCTTTTGTATTGACATTGAGATGCAGTTAGTTGGTAGGAGAGATGCACTTTCTATGTTGTTGGTTTAAGGGCGATAGTCTCACATTGCTCTCAGAATCAACATACAAACTCGTATCTATCTACATATGTATTTGTTGTTGCATTGTATTTGTATTGCATTTGAGAACAAACGTTTGCTTTCATTTACATTTGGCACGACCTATCTCAAAATGTTTATCTAATGCGAGGTAAGGTATGTATGTACATGTGGATGTATAAAATCCATTTCTAAGCAATTGAATATGTACATACATATATGCTTGAGTACATGTGCCTGTATGTTCATATCTATTTGTTTACATTGGTGTTTACTGAATGGGTAGGTAGGTGGTGGAGGAGAATGCAAAAAGTTATGAATGAATATTTTTACTACGTTTATTTATGTCTGTATGTATGTAATTGATAAACAAAAATGTTACAACTTTTGAGATATTAAATGCTTCTCTCGCATATGTATATATGCATGTGTAGTACGTTATGCATGATCTTTGCCGCACTAAGCAGCTCTATCAAATTGTTGTGGTGTGTACTTGCGAGTATTCTGCGTATTACTTCGGGAAAATAGTCATATATACTAAGAATGTACATACATACATACATATATAAAACTATTATTGTAAACTAGTGAAATGTGTCACTTATGAACATGCAGGCATACATATTTATGTAAATACAAATGTTTTTTTTTCTTTACAGGCGTTTTGTTTTTGTTACATATATTCATTCCAAGTTCGTTGATCTCACAACTCTTTTGTTGTGTATGGACGTCAGATTACATCAGTATATACATATGTATGTACGTGTTTGTTTTTAGTTTTATATTAATTTTTCTACATTTACAAGAGCAACATATTCATGTACACATACATACATATGTATGTAAAATGTATGTGAGTTTTGTGAATTTTGTTTTACAAATTTTTAAATTGCACTGATTTTAAATTTTTTGTAATTTTTTTCTGGAATTTTCTCGAAACAGGTGTACTTATATATCCACTTATTTATATTAATGTGTATGTTCATACGTACCATATATATGTAAAACGAAAAAAGACTTTTGTAGAAATGCATCAATAAAAACTTTGTAAAGATCTTTACACTTGTAAATATATGTATGCATTGGGCATAAAAAGATTAGTATCATTAGAACTTGAACTTACCGATTTCTTAATATTCAACTGCTTAATTTTTATACCTATGAAACCGGAATTTTTAAATAAATATTATATAATATACATATGTACACATTTTTTAGTACAGAATATTTATCCAGAATTAAGATCGTTGCTAAAAACACTTGTTTTTTAGTATCTCATATAATTTCTCAAGGCCTAGCCAAAAGAATTATTCACTTCTGGATCCAGCTTTTTCTTAATTGCGCTGCCCGCCGTAGTTGAATAATTAAATTATATGAAATGTACATATTAAAACGATTTTTTTAAATGATGCGAATGTGCAGACTAATTGTAATAGTAATGAAACTTAATTGATTTCAAAAAATTTGCCAATAGTACAATTGAAAACCGTTTTTTTTTATAATAGCTAAAATAATTTAGCGATACAATCTTACCTAGACGCCAGACTCATGGGTCTTGATTCTAAGTGAAATGATAGATGACTGTAATTTCCATAGGGTTTTCTAATAGGGATACTTTTACTTGTTGACTGCGGTTGTGGCGGCCATGTTGTTTATTACTGTGCATTTAAAAGTTTACATATTGTCTGCTTATCACGTGATGCCTATGACGTAGGCTGTAATCACTTTGATAGGCAATCAGCTTGTTGTCTTCATTTTCACGATGCCGACAACATGGAAACAACTGAAAATTCTCGATTCGCTCAATGAGTTGCTTGTCAAATTAGCGCACAGAAAGAAACATTCTATAAAAGCTGATGGTCGATTAACTAAAGGGTGAGGTTAAAAAAAATTTTAGTGGGTTGAAAATTAACTGCTAATTTGGTCGAGTGAACCCCAAGTTATTTAGGGCCAAGTGATGCCAATTCTCCATGGTTAATTACAGGATTGAGTAGTAAAGGGTGATCAGATTGGAGGTACTTTTTCCAGTAGGGATTTTTTGACAGATCACGCGTGACTACTGCCAAACTAAATAAATAATTTTTTTCATTATTCATTAAAATTTCATCATGCAAAGACTTACGCCTCAACAACGTTTACAAATCGTATGACTGTGTTACGAATATCGATGCTCTGTAAAAAGTGTTCATCGTGCGCTCAGGTCAACTTACGGTGTTCAGCGATGAGGCCCATTTTTGGCTCAATGGCTATGCTAATAAGCCAAATTGCCGTATTTGAGCTGAATAGCAACCCGAAGCCATTCAAGAACAGCTATTATATCCATTGAAAACAACCGCTTGGTACGGCGTATGGGCTGAAGGAATCATCGGCCCATATTTCTTCAAAAACGAGGCTAGCGCCAATTTAACAGTGAATGGTGAACGCTATTGCGCCATGATAAACAACTTTTTTATGCTGGAAATTGAATTTCGTGATCTCCACAACAATGGCTTCCAACAAGACGACGCATACAGCCCGTTAAACAATGGATTTATTGCGTCGTCGTCTCGATGACCCATTTATCTCTCGTCTCGGACCAGTGGATTGGCCATCAAGATCATGTGATATCACACCTTTGGACTTTTATTGTGCGGGTATGTAAAGTCTAAATGCTTTGTGGATAAATCAGCTTCGACTAAGGCATTGGAAGCGACCGAAGTCCTCCAGCGAGTCATTCAAAATTGATGTTTACGGATGACCGAATTATGGCGCAGTTTTGGCGAGCATTCGAAAGGGATTATCTTTAAAAAATTAATGTCATGAATGCTTCTACACAAAAATAATAAAAATTCCCAATCTGTTTGAATTTTCGTTGTTTTATTTCAATTTAAAATCCGATACCTCTTAATTGAGCATCCTTTACACTCGTGCAAATTATGCAACTTTATTATGAACGATTTGAATATACGGTTATTTCTCGCAGATAATGCTTGAATTGGCTACAAAGATCTTGCGATTTGACCACGACTTGACTAAACAGGTCTATGCCAATGAGCCGCCTCTCAAAATCCACATAACCGAAGTTATTGCTCACATTCAGACGGGTCTTTGCAGCAGAGTTAATGAAAATCCAACGTAGAATTTCTCTTGCCAACAAGTGCTACTTTGGACTAAGTAGGCAACTGAGCAGTAAAGTCCTCTCTCGACGAACTCTTTCACTCTACAAGACTCTCATCATACCCGTCCTAACGTATGGCGCAGAAGCGTGGACGATGACAACATCCGATGAAGCGACACTTGGAGTGTTGGAGAAAGATTCTGCGTAAGATTTTTTGACCTTTGCACGTTGGCAACGGCGAATATCCCAGACGATGGAACGATGAGCTGTATGAGCTTTACAACGGCATAGACATAGCGCAGCGAATAAAGATCCAGCGGCTACGTTGGCTGGGTCATGTCGTCCGAATGGATTCAAACGCTCCGGCATTTGAAAGTATTCGATGCGGTACCAGCTGGTGGTAGCAGAGGAAGAGGGCGGCCTCCTCTGCGTTGGAAAGATCAGGTGGAGAAGGACCTGGCTTCACTTGGTGTGTCCAACTGGCGCCGGTTAGCACGAGAAAGAAACGACTGGCGCGCTTTGTTAAACTCGGCCAAAATCGCGTAAGCGGTTATCGCGCCAATTAAGAAGAAGATATATAATGATATATATACATACATACATACATACATATGTATGTATATGCTTGGAACTTTAAAATAAAATAAAAATTTCGTTAATATCTCAACATAGCTTGTTTTATTCCATTTCGAGCCGCCCGCATTGGAAGGCCCTATACATATGACTAAGCTCCTATATAAATATGTAGCTCTAAATAATTAATTGCTGCTGGGCATTGGAATTGATAAAGAAAAGAATTTATATAAAAAAAGCAAAAAAAAAATTTTGAGCTTTTAATTTTAAATTAATTTAAAAATATGCGCTGATAACACTTATCGCATGCGTGTTACTTCATACATACATATCATAGCTCAGAATGCGCCAGTATTTACATATGTATGTACAGCTGTACATATATACATACATATGTATGTAAAAATCATTGTCGCGTGTCCCCAAAAATGTTATCAAAAAAAGCAAGTCGCGTCAAGCCAAATCAGACAGTTGACGTTAAGTACCGCATCCATTCATGAGTGTATGTGAATAAATGAAACTAGTGCCGCGTACATTCATATGTATGTATGTATGCATATGTACAAGAAGGCAAGTATAAAAATTATCATGAATGCGGGCAAAAAAAAACCAATAATCTTAAGGCACACACTTTGAGCGACCGCTAAAATAATTCAAATAGCGTCCGTAAACTTCAAAAGACATGAAATAAAAAAAAGCCACCACATCCATACATACATATGCATGTGCATGTATGTGTGTAAATAATTTTATTTATTTTATGCGCACGAGCGACATAATATTGCTCGTTTCTTGCTAGCAACAATTGGCAAAAAATAGAAATAAAAGAAATGATCGAGAAAAAAAGGAGAAATACATATGTATATGCATCTGTATGTGTGAACATACATACATATGTATGTATGTACGTATTATACAAAACGACGACCAGTTTGCTTACATTGCCGCTCACTGAAAGAAATAAAGGCTGCACAAAAAACGAACGACATTTCGGGTGAGCTTTTATTTTTAGCACAAATAAAATTAATTAATTCATTTCAGATTTTTTACCAAGGTACGTAAATATTTGCAATGCATCTATGTGGATACTATTTTGCTCAACGAGACTTTTGATTATTAGATTAATATTTTATATTGAGGTTTTCTACTTTGCTAGAAAATTTACCATTTTTATTAGTTATTTAATAGATTATCGCATTAGTGCACTAAATTGCATTTTAAGACGCTCATATTGGTATGAATTTCACAATATTTTTGTTGGTATTTTATTTACTTAATTTTTTCTTGTATTACCTATGCGCACTTCTAAGTTTTTTTTTCTCCTTGATATCTACTTATTTGATTGAATTTTGAATTTTTTCATTTTCACTTTTTTGCCTCATTCCTTCTTCAGCTCTTATCGTATTATTGAGCATGCAATTCTTGTCGTTTCATACAAACCTTTGCATTAATCGCCATTTTCGTAGTCATTTTGTCAGGAACTGAATTTTATTTTTCGCCAACAAGTTATCTCCGAGTTTACGTTTATTTATTTACACTGTCCCACTCGGCACAGTCAGTAGTGAGAGCTTCGTTTATTTATTGATTTAGCACTGTTTTTTCTTATACCGTTATGAAGTTCACTGTTCTACAACTCGTTGAATTCAATTATATTTTCATTTAATTTGCCACAACCAGTTTCAAAAGTATGTACTGATCCTGTGATTCAATCGTTTGCACTTGTTCCACTTTTATTTTACGCTGCGTTTTTATTATTTTCCTCTTAGCACAAAAATTAAAAAATTTAATCTTAACTCTTCGCAGTGTTTGCAACAACTGAGTTCGTGAAGTGCTCAGCACCTCTATCTATAGGCGTGTGCCAGCGCTTACGTCCGCCTTCGCTAACCGACCGGATGACAGAAATGCTAGGAATCACTACCACACTCTCTTATGCTTTGGGCACACCTACATACATTTATGTGTAAATAGTGCTCTGGTCTACAGTGGCGGTATGTGATGTGGAGCTCGCGCTCATAAATATGCTCCCTACGTTCGTTGATTTTGATTGCGCACTCTCGAGCACTTGTTGAGCGCTGCTGAAAATCTATGTACAAATGCTATGTTCGAGAACTTGAATACTTAAAT